>LOND01000697.1:32189-64104 GCA_014220965.1 Paragonimus kellicotti | reverse complement strand
ACTCTGTAAGCGTATTCTATCAAAACTGTTGCTAGAGCTACCAAATTGAATGGCAGCAAGATATTTGTTTCGAATATGACTTTGGCAGTCAATATTCGGTTGGACATTGAAACCATAGCACCGCCGATATGCATTTCGAATCCGGTTTAATTACCGTAATGGGCTGAAAGCCACTCATCATTGATTCGGTGTTTTACAAATATCATTTGCTTAACGGAAACATGTGTTCACTAAATCTGAGATTTTAAGATCACATTTGCAACAGTTACTGGTTAGTGACGCGCTCTCAATGGCTTGTAACTGTCACGTGATCCGTATTTACTTCTAGTGAACGAGGGTTCGCATTTTTTGCAGAACAACCCTTCCAGCGTCCCTCGGGCATATTTTATAATGTTGGAGTAATGAAAGCATAAAAATGCTTCCATTTCCAAGTCGTTAAAATTAGCAAGTGTTTCGCCACTAACCTTGCTTGAAATATCATATCGAATATTACTTCTTAGTATATATTGGTTTAATAAGCAGAATGGCAGTAATAACAACTCTTGAATTAGTTCACAAAGAAGCTGAAAACAACGAACACTAAAAAAGTCAACAGTGTTGTCTCGTAAAAGCGTGGCAGGGATAAACATTGCTGACGAACCATAACAAGCGAAACTTGAGTACAGGGATTTTCCTAAAACCGGTATCTATGCGGTAACCCGTGCAAAATTTCACACTTTGCCTATCTTCGCTTAAGGCAAGATATTTCGTAACACGTCACTAAAACAATGCAATTTAACAAGATTCAGCTAGTCAAAAATGAACAGCGTTCAATACATCTTGCATTGTGAAGTGACACGATGAAAACAGATTGCTTCATTTAGGACTTCGTGATTAATCATAAAGGCGGGTCGAAAATTTCCGTAGGTCCTTAACATTACTGGAGTCCTTGAAGTATTTTGGTGCTGGCAAACGAGTTCAACACTAGTACAACATTTTTTCTGCTCGCGTTGGAGAATTCTCATAGAGTTGACCTGACCGCCGTGATCGTTGTTTTTATTTGTTTGCTTAAAAAGAAAGGGTTTCAACTGCATTAATTGGTAAATTCCATTGGTATCTAGGCAATTGTTATTTAACGTTTCTTTAAATGTCAAACGATCCTGAGGTAGTTTTAATCTACTTTCGTAATCCGATGGTTGACAATGAACATGACGCATAACAAATTCCGGTTAACAAAACTGATACGATACTTAATCAAGAAACCCTTGAAAACAATGTATCGTACAGTTACTTAATGAATAGTGGAACATTTGTGATCCACATTGAAATATGTAAGAGAAATCATGATTTTACGAAACTTCTAGAAAGGACATTCTGAGGACACTCAAGCCTCACGATAAACTTACAAAAAAACGCTAAAAATAAAACTTAACTTCCAACAAATAATCACATTCCTTCATTCATTCACGTCGGAATATTTCGTGTCGTACTGTTTAAACGTGGATGAGAAAGTGTGAGTAATTTGACAACACACTGGGATCAAGCAATGTGTAACCGAAATTCAAATGTGTTTCGATTACAACACTCCTGAGGAAGGCCACCCGAGGTGGTTGAAACGTAGAGTATTACAACTTGCTCATAACGTTGTGTTATTCTCAATCCATTTATCAATAATGTGGTTTGTTGTTGGATAATGGGGAATTTGTTTCAGCGGCTCTTTATAATTTTGTATTTCTATGTTCAAAGTCAATATTGGAATGGTAAGAGAAGAGATGAAAACCACGAGTCCGATTTTCTCAAAAGTCTACATGGAACAATTCGAATTTCATAGTCTAGTGAACTTTTTGACAAGTTTTTATCCGAACACAAACTAGTGAAGTGATTTTTGTCCATTTAATGATAAACTACTTCAAAATATCCAGAGCAGGTACCCTGGAACTTGTGTAGGTCAATTGTGCAATAAAATCTCTTAAGGTTTTACAGAGGTGTCACAAGCGTAACAAAAACTTTGAGTTCGTGATTGTTGGAACTAAATGGTAGGTTGGTCGCTGAGGTTTTATGTCTGGGTATGTTTTTGTTCCTAAAGCTTGGAATTTTAGATTGTGGTTGAATCAACCATAACGCTGAAAAGCTATACGCTTTACTTTTCGCACACTGATGGTGTCACCCTGTATGGTGATGAAGTGTTTACAACTCAGGAATCAGGCTCGGTGAACAAAAGAACATCCAAACCATGTGGGGCTTTTGAATGTTCGTAAAGAAAGTTTATCATAGTTTATTAAAAAACAACTTAGGGCCTGATATTAATGGCTTTTGTATACAAGAGCACGTGATAAAACGTTGAATTGCACACAGTCACATACGTTTTATTAAATGATTTGCATAAAATAATACGTTTCATGCGGCTCTTCACTGAGATTAATTGCTACAACTCTACTGCACTTAATCATTAGTAATACACATTTATTATGGTCTACACCTCTTATATACAGTCGACGTCGCTACAACCAGTAAACAAAACAATATCGTTTTCAGTGGAGAAACAGGGGAAGGCAAATAACCGTCGTGGTGAGTAGGTAGGGGGTGTAACTGGTTGACTAATAAACTTTATATCCCTCTGCACCGTGGTAGCAACTGTGTGGTTAGAATTTTCAGAACAAAAACTCTTTAGATTCGTGGTCAAAGTCGTCCTAAACCAGAAGCAACGTTGTTTTCATTCATACATCTGAAGTTATTTTACGTGTTTGTATAACCTAACAGAGGTCTGTTTTATGTCTTACAGTGGCAAAATTCCGTATGGTCCCGTCGAACAGGCCAAATGGGTTGCACGTAGACTCCGATGGAATGAGAGTGACCGCCACGGGTGACGTAGAGGATCGTGTTTTGTTGGCCAACGTGGGTTTCTCTCAAGGTGTGCACTATTGGGAATGGCAAATTGAGGCGTTCGACGGACGTGGCCAGCCATCGTTTGGGGTTGCTCTGAGTTACGTGGACAGAGAACGTATGCTTGGTGGGTCCCTATTGCTTTTTATGTGACGTTGTCTGTTGATCGGGTGAATTACACAAACAAAGCCATACATAGTTGGTACTAGTCGCTTATCTGTAACCTAGTGCAATGGTTGAACACATACTCACAAGATGACTGCGATGTACCGCACAAGGGTCTATACTTGTACACATTATTATCTGGAAGATATGCTGTGCGTGACCGTGTAAATGGTGGCTTAAGTATGGGAGCCGCTGGGTTAAAACATTGTGACATAAGAGCAATCTACTTATTAGATATGAACCAGAGGGGTTTCCTTGTGTATACATGGAAAAGTAAATGCCAAAGAGGCAAATGAGTAATAAACATGCGTTCATCAGATAAACATTGCGGCATACGTGAAAGTACAGAGCTGCGAGAGAAATCCACATAACTAAAAAGCAGTTAACATCAAGGAGGAGGTAAAGAAATGGTTGAGTGTAAACTAGGCGAGCAAGAATTCTGAGATGATGACACGTTTACAACCCGTGATCTCGGTTGTCACGCGATGTGTTCAAACCGTTTGTGGTCGTAAAGAATAACATGATCCATGTAATTTAATAGCGTGGGAATTGGTAGTAGGTCAACTCCGTTTAATGCGTGAAACGCACCAATGAAATTCAATCAGCTGGGCGAGGGTCAGGTTCGACTATTAATCCGTCACCGTCATAATTATTAATCTACAGCGGACTTTCTTGATAATCCACGACAGGGTCAGCATCGTTTTTCTGAGTAGGAGCCGGACGCCTTTCTTCTGAAGTGACGGCGGGTTACATCCATCTGTAGCTACTAAATGAAGCTGGTGTAGTGAGGAGGAGCGATCATGCTATACTACTCACACCACTGCTATTCAGTAGTGGGGTCAGAGCATATATTTTGACATCGAAGTAGCCGCAGGAAAAATACAAGAAACGTTGGAGTGCAGCATCGCATGAAATGGTTCTTGGTACGTAAGGGAACGTAAAGGAACTAAGCGTTGACGTCTGTGGCAGCCGTGACGGTCTGGGCCCAGTACCGTACACAGATGAGTGTTTTTGTTTGTTGTCTTGTTGAAACGCATAACCCACGTGTTGCTTTCCTGAATGACAATCCTTGTGCCATCCGCGTTCTCGGCTGACAACACTAATAGTATTCTACCATAATAACGCACTTGTCTTCTTTAGTGAAATAACATCCAGGTCGTGAAGTCAAATATGAAGCTGATTATCGTAATTGCTTATGCTGCTTATCAATCGAAAGTTTCCCACTATTACTGAGGAAGTTAGCTGGTGTAGAATATCTTCTAATGGAGCATCGATCGTCTGGTTCTGTAACCATACATGTAGCTGCATATATGGTTACTGCGAACATTGATACCCTTTCATGTTTGGACTGAGAATCGTAGGTTGCCCATCTTTGATCTGCAAAGTTATGGCAAAAACACCTCGTAGTACTAAAACATTGACCGACTTTGCTGAAAATGCCTTCTGGGCTGAACAAATATAGGTGATCATTACACCCTATGTAGTGTGAGATCAGTAGAGACCAGTCAACACGTACTTACCTCATGCTCTTCTGTTTGCATTCCGCCACTTATCAATACAAGGACATCAAAAACTGTTAGTGAGCGTCGAGAAGAACGTACCTTGAGTGTTAACAATAACGTTGCATACCGTTCTCTGAATCCGTTTGAGCTCTTGATACCTGCAGCCCATTTAAGTCACCTGTTTTTGATGGCCACAAGATACAACAATGTTACATAAAATCACTATCTTCAGTCGTGAACGTATGACCAGTCCGAAATCAACAGCAGCGTAGCAATCAGGAAGCTGAGTGCTACCCACAATCAGTCCAACGGTCTACAAACCATCTAGACCGATTGTTCTCGAGCATTTAACGCCAACTGTCGAGGGTTAATTAATACTGTATTAAAGTGTCTCATAATATATAAGCTGTGCACAATCACGAGGATAGTAAACGCAACTGCAATAATCAGATTATCACCAGTGTACTATTAACGTTACGGAGTGATTTATGATGTCTAAGTGCGTCACCCCGAAATAGCCGTTTTAGTATATACTTTCCAGTTCTTATTCCTTTCGGTTTTACTAAACCTAATACTTTGTCAATCGTAGCTATACTGCCGTCGTGACCGCAGTTTAAGGTAGGTAATCGAGATGTCTGAATTTAAAAAAGGGTGGAGTCAAACTCGTATTTTCGTTGGGAAAATTATTGGTCTTCCCTTTTAATATAAATTTTTTCATTTGTAGCTTTCGAAAAGATTCAGTGGACTGTAGCTTCATCTATTATGAATATCCTAGTCTCCATTGGGCTTTGAACTCCGAGCAGCTAATCTGCCTATAATAGGATCATGTTAACTAGTGCGCAAGAGACCGTGCATAAAACACCATGGTGGTTCTTTTATGTTGGGACCAGCTGAACCTGAAAGCATCGATAACTCCTGAGTACTATTCAAATGCATAGTAGATCCGAGCTGATCACTGACAAGGTTGATCTGATGTTGTAGGTCGGTTCCAGTATACATAACTCAAATGGTTGGTAACCGGTACAATGTTTTCCGACGAGTACCTGCAGAGTTCGTTGTTGTAGCTGAAGTCAGAACGATCCATGCAGAAATCTCACTCTGAATCAGCACATCGGGGACTCCTAAACTTATGGTGTGTTCCTGTATCATGTGGTTGAATGTTTAGACCCTCAGTAGGAAATACTTGACGGTGACCTTGACAAACCCCTGTTTTCAAATAATCCAATGATGTATTTTGTCGTAACTGGCAACTTCTATATACGTGATACATTGTTTTACCATTGTGCTTCATCATGCTGTATGCATGTCCTGCGTACAAGAAGGTTGTTTGAAATGAATGCGAGAGAAATTGTTCAGAGCTATCTACTATCTTTGCTGGCGTTACCATTTCGACGTTAGAGTTCTTGAGAATAGTCATTTGAATTCATTTTAGTGTATAGGTGGTGATGGGGTTTTACAAATAGTTAAGTGAACTGGAAGACGAGGGCTTTCGTTTTCAACAGTCACTCAGCGGTTTTGAAGTTGAACAGTGCCTTGACATCAGAACCTGTTCCAGATTAATCAGTGTGCACTGAATAATAGTCTTTGATACAAGTCAACATTGTAGGACGTTGCTCCTATGTTTGGCTTTAGTATCATGTTTGCAAACTAATATCGATTGTATACCATGAGTCAGATTTTAGGTACGCCGAATTATTAGGGACAGTGGTAAGTATTTTCTGTGGGGCAAATCTATACAACTGTATTCGATGACAACAGCTGTTGTGAGTTAATACGTTACTTATAGGTATCAGTTATCGATTGTTCTAGAAAGTGTTCATGCTAATGAAGTGTTCCGCACTGTTTCATTTGCAGGTCGCTTACACCGGCACAGAACTAGCATGTCGCTTGGAGGGTCTACAGTTTAACACGGTATATCGACTGCGCGTTCGTGCGGCAAACAAGGTTGGCCGCAGTGCTTACAGCGAGGTTTTCACGTTACGGACCTCCAGATGTACGTGGTTTAACGTCAGAGTTGTCGATCTTGGTTCGCATAATTAGTTGAGATTTTACTTGTGTGATTTCTCGGTTTTCGATTCTTGTTTCACAGTTTTCCATTTCGATTAAGCTTAGCTGATACAGTGTATAAAACGGATGTTTTGTTGTTAAACGCGGTTAACGATTCCCGGGTGGTAAATTGTATGGTTCCATTTATGTAAGTTTTTGTCTTATGTTTCACTGGGATAAAGGTGATCTTCGACCATTTTTCATGTGTAGCGTAGACTAAATCCCGTCAGGTTTTATACTTCAGATAGCTGTTGGGGAACCGTCGGCTGAAGCAAGCGACAGTCTCTGTTGTCCGATAATTGCGGTTATTTTCATTAACTATTTTGTAAGCGCCCTCATTGTTATACTACTTCGGGTCTCTTAGTTTAGTTCAGCTTGAGCAGCAATCGAACTGTTGACGAAACTGCTTATTATTGTTCATAAGTAGATAAGATCTCCGAAGTGGCAAAACCATCCACAACCATCTGGTAAAGCGTTTCGTGATCAAATTTGAGAGTGGGTAATTAGGATCGAAAAAAGTTCAATTGGTCCTGATGTAAACCTTGTTACGCTTCATGTTCAGTATCTCACACTATTTTGTTCCATAAAACGAGTTAGTGAATATAGTTTTGTAATATCTTTGTGGCAACACCAATTTGAATTGTTCTTTCCTTTTTGGTGTGGCACATTTGCGTTGCGTTTTTATGGAAAAGTTACACTTGTACGAAAAATTGGAACCAATCTGTAAGCGTATTCTATCAAAACTGTTGCTAGAGCTACCAAATTGAATGGCAGCAAGATATTTGTTTCGAATATGACTTTGGCAGTCAATATTCGGTTGGACATTGAAACCATAGCACCGCCGATATGCATTTCGAATCCGGTTTAATTACCGTAATGGGCTGAAAGCCACTCATCATTGATTCGGTGTTTTACAAATATCATTTGCTTAACGGAAACATGTGTTCACTAAATCTGAGATTTTAAGATCACATTTGCAACAGTTACTGGTTAGTGACGCGCTCTCAATGGCTTGTAACTGTCACGTGATCCGTATTTACTTCTAGTGAACGAGGGTTCGCATTTTTTGCAGAACAACCCTTCCAGCGTCCCTCGGGCATATTTTATAATGTTGGAGTAATGAAAGCATAAAAATGCTTCCATTTCCAAGTCGTTAAAATTAGCAAGTGTTTCGCCACTAACCTTGCTTGAAATATCATATCGAATATTACTTCTTAGTATATATGTGTTAATAAGCAGAATGGCAGTAATAACAACTCTTGAATTAGTTCACAAAGAAGCTGAAAACAACGAACACTAAAAAAGTCAACAGTGTTGTCTCGTAAAAGCGTGGCAGGGATAAACATTGCTGACGAACCATAACAAGCGAAACTTGAGTACAGGGATTTTCCTAAAACCGGTATCTATGCGGTAACCCGTGCAAAATTTCACACTTTGCCTATCTTCGCTTAAGGCAAGATATTTCGTAACACGTCACTAAAACAATGCAATTTAACAAGATTCAGCTAGTCAAAAATGAACAGCGTTCAATACATCTTGCATTGTGAAGTGACACGATGAAAACAGATTGCTTCATTTAGGACTTCGTGATTAATCATAAAGGCGGGTCGAAAATTTCCGTAGGTCCTTAACATTACTGGAGTCCTTGAAGTATTTTGGTGCTGGCAAACGAGTTCAACACTAGTACAACATTTTTTCTGCTCGCGTTGGAGAATTCTCATAGAGTTGACCTGACCGCCGTGATCGTTGTTTTTATTTGTTTGCTTAAAAAGAAAGGGTTTCAACTGCATTAATTGGTAAATTCCATTGGTATCTAGGCAATTGTTATTTAACGTTTCTTTAAATGTCAAACGATCCTGAGGTAGTTTTAATCTACTTTCGTAATCCGATGGTTGACAATGAACATGACGCATAACAAATTCCGGTTAACAAAACTGATACGATACTTAATCAAGAAACCCTTGAAAACAATGTATCGTACAGTTACTTAATGAATAGTGGAACATTTGTGATCCACATTGAAATATGTAAGAGAAATCATGATTTTACGAAACTTCTAGAAAGGACATTCTGAGGACACTCAAGCCTCACGATAAACTTACAAAAAAACGCTAAAAATAAAACTTAACTTCCAACAAATAATCACATTCCTTCATTCATTCACGTCGGAATATTTCGTGTCGTACTGTTTAAACGTGGATGAGAAAGTGTGAGTAATTTGACAACACACTGGGATCAAGCAATGTGTAACCGAAATTCAAATGTGATTTCGATTACAACACTCCTGAGGAAGGCCACCCGAGGTGGTTGAAACGTAGAGTATTACAACTTGCTCATAACGTTGTGTTATTCTCAATCCATTTATCAATAATGTGGTTTGTTGTTGGATAATGGGGAATTTGTTTCAGCGGCTCTTTATAATTTTGTATTTCTATGTTCAAAGTCAATATTGGAATGGTAAGAGAAGAGATGAAAACCACGAGTCCGATTTTCTCAAAAGTCTACATGGAACAATTCGAATTTCATAGTCTAGTGAACTTTTTGACAAGTTTTTATCCGAACACAAACTAGTGAAGTGATTTTTGTCCATTTAATGATAAACTACTTCAAAATATCCAGAGCAGGTACCCTGGAACTTGTGTAGGTCAATTGTGCAATAAAATCTCTTAAGGTTTTACAGAGGTGTCACAAGCGTAACAAAAACTTTGAGTTCGTGATTGTTGGAACTAATGGTAGGTTTGGTCGCTGAGGTTTATAATCTGGGTATGTTTTTGTTCCTAAAGCTTGGAATTTAGGTTGTGGCTGGATCAACCATAACGCTGAAAGCTATACGCTTTACTTTTCGCACACTGATGGTGTCACCCTGTATGGTGATGAAGTGTTTACAACTCAGGAATCAGGCTCGGTGAACAAAAGAACATCCAAACCATGTGGGCTTTTGAATGTTCGTAAAGAAAGTTTATCATAGTTTATTAAAAAACAACTTAGGGCCTGATATTAATGGCTTTTGTATACAAGAGCACGTGATAAAACGTTGAATTGCACACAGTCACATACGTTTTATTAAATGATTTGCATAAATAATCAGACCCAAATTCGAGCTGCTGTTTTGGAATGATCTAAATTAATAACTCGTGACCATGAGAATGACGGTCTTCTAGAAAACAGGACAAATGTTATGGTCAAACCACGTATTTTTTCATGGGTTTTATCACAGACTATAAATGCATATGACACGATAACTAGCCATGGACGCAGTCAAACCGTTTTACATTTGATCCGGACTCGACGCAAACTGATTAGTGCCCTGGTTAAACGGCCACTCCCCTCCCGAACAAAACCAGCATAAGTCTACCACCATCTTCTGGTCGTAATAATTACTGATGGGGTGGGTGAGGAATTTGTATGATTATATGCCGAACACCATTCGCATTGAACCGAGCTTTTTACATTTGGACTGATTTGTTATTTGGCTACATTTGAAGCAGGACACTCGGCAGTCGACGTGTAAATTGAAAGTCTGCCTCCGTTTCTCTTACTTGCGTGAGATGAATGTATTTACGGGGGCTTCATAGATCCCATACAAAACTGATCATCCGTAGTCAGAAGTTATCTACACTACCCAAGTCATTCAACCATCCATTTGATATGATAACTCTTGTTACCGACTACTTCGTTCTAGAGAAGTTATTGTGTAAAGCTTTGCCTTATCTCGGTAAGCACAAGCAGTGGGCGAGACCAACAGTTCTGACAACTAGAGTTAACGTGTGATTTCGATCACACCGTTCCTGACGAGCAACGTGCGGATTGGCCAGAGTGTAAAGTGGCAAATATGTTCTAGTGTTTTTGGTAAATTTACAAACAAAATTGATTCGAATAATTTTTAGCTCTAGAATTTAAATTCGGATAGTTATATATCAAATTTACTAACTAGAATTTTGCATACCCCGCTTTACTGACGTAAGTCAGGACAGAGAAAGACATCTATATGCTATCTTGCTTGATTCTTGCATGGCAGATTTAACCTATCTACCGAAGGGTTCTCTGGTCCCAGCAATTGATTTTTTGGCTTCATCTTTTCGCAGTCCGAGCATGAAACTCCTTTCCGTAAAAGAAATGCTATTTAGTCTGTTGACGTTGCTCCTCTGAAAAATAATCTATGCCCCTCTTTACCGAAGTTAACTAATAAGTTCGCATGACTTAGCTTGATATTTTGACTTAATTCGCATAAAATTTGATAGGGTATTCTGCGGCTGTTAATTGCACATAAAGTTTACGTTTCATTATGTGTTCTGAACTGATTTAACTTCTCACATTAATTAAGCTGCTTGGTGTCAACCGAATAAACCAACTTCTTTACGAAGGTCGTTGACATACCTGACACAATGTTGAAACGAAGACCGTGACAGATCAGTCTTCTTAATTTTTGTGTACTTAGCCGCTTCGTAACTTCTAAATGAATTTATTTTTTGGGAGGCAAAACATTTAGACTGGCGCACGGTGTTCATAGAATTAAGGTTACCCTCGTAAATGATTTGTGCTTCTGATCACAATATCTAATAGCTGAAATCGGAACCTAACCGTCAGCAAACTCTGGTCTTGCTTGGACTCTTACATCCTTAATGCTAGGTTGGAGCTGCATTCACAGAATGGAAGTCCGATTTTTGAACATCTGAGAACGAAATATACGTCAAGTGATGAGATGGCTTATATTGAGCATTTGCATGATCTATTTACATGGTTCTGTAACCGTATTGAGTCAGTCTGTACACTAAAATGCAACTTCTAGTTAGAAGGTAGTCCTAGTGCTAATCTCATCAGTTTTTCAAAAGGGCGGATTGAGATTGTTGGCGCGACGATTATCATCATACTAAGACCACGTAAACTGTTCGTTATCCGTGACGTTTGCCAAACGTCCGGATGTCAGATGGAGGTAATGCTTTAATCATCCGCATGTAAGACCTGTCGTTATAATAGCAAAAATTTTCTTATCCTGTCGGAAGTGAGGTAGAGAATTCTGGTATCCGGTGGGTTTTTGTCTGCTAAACGTATCAAGCAAGATGGCCATGTAAAAAGCCGAAGGCTCACGTGTTTTAGACGAAAAGGCTACGATTTCGTGACGGGTAGTCTGCCGGTCTGCAGTCGTTGGGCTGCACACGGTGTATGCTACTGAATTGTCAGCCGAGTTGTACTATTATGTCATCAGGTCATGAAGCGGTGGGAGTCTATGGGTGTCTTAACGTCTTCACCGACGTTGATACTATGGAGACCGCGGTACCACAGATGACGTGTCTGGATAGATTTTAGGCACCCATGCATGATACGTTTGAAAGGTGGTTCTCGATTACTTCGGAAATTTTCTTTTATCTAGACGTGGCGATCTATTAGAAATCAGGCGTTACTAACGATTTGCAGTATATTTCACAATCAATTACAATATACTTCCGAAACGAGGAATCACTGGGGGTAGTGGTCAGAATAATCCAGTCAGTTGATGCCGCATATCTTGGTACTGTACAGCAATCAATAATCCTTTTCAATAGTACTCACCTGGGTAATTACGGTCTAGTCGATACGTGTATGTTACATAGGATTAATCTATCGTGCATGTGCCATTTTCTGCACGCGGCAGAGTACGTGACCTTACGTTTTCAGATACAGAGAAGATAAGGTATGATAATCGTGGCTTCCAAGTTCATTATGACCGAGCCGTGTGTGTCGTTGATGAATTCGATGAAATAGAACTTGGTTGTTCTAGGGATAAACCGTTTCTATCGAGTACATGACTTAGCACCTCAACTCATCAAGTAGTGAATTTATTTCAAAATTCATCCAGTTCACTGTGAAGAGGAGTAAGTTTCCATTCTGCCGAAGTGTTGTACCCATACACTCTCGTGTTTTATATCGTATGCACACTTGGTTTTAGGCTGCCAAGCCTCTTTCCTTAAATGCTCTTTCCCATGATCCTACTCATTACAGGGTGTAAAAACTCTTGCCTCAGATTTGTCTGCCGTCGAAGTCGCAGATGTCGCTTAGTAGAGACAGAACGAAGAGAAGAAACATGAGGTCAAACGACATTCAGAAGCCTCAGGTGATACAATGATGACTCAGAGCTTGTCCCTCTTGTTAGCTGGATAGGGTTTACGATTATTCCGTCTGACTGAGTGTCAGGGAACCCAATTGGCCGTGACCTTAACGCGTGTCTGGCTTGGGAGGATAGGCAGTCTGTGGAAATGCAGAATGACCTACGACAGAAAATATGGCTGGCCTTTGTCTCATATGTTTTGATTTTGTTGATGAACTCCGTGAATGATTTACAGTCTCCGGTTACATTAGGTGAGTTTACATAAAACAATGACTCCTAGTGTAATACAACAAAATAGACTATTTCTGCCGTGCACATTTTTCAAGCCGACTGAACAAGCGCAGTGAGCGTTTTTTGTACCATTTGCAGTGCCGGAGTAGTAGGCAATTTAAATCCTCACTTGATGAGGATTACTTATTCACAAAACCAACATGTGTGTTATGCGTTTCAACATGACAACAAACAAGTCCACTCATCTGCCTACGGTACTGGGCCCAGAACGTCACGGTTGCCACAGACGCCAATGCTCAGTTCCTGCATATATCGAGAACCATTTCATGCCATGCTGCACTCTGATGTTTCTTCTCTGTGTTTCTCCCGCGGCTACTTCAATGTCAAATTCTATACTCTGCTTCCACTGCTGAATAGCAATGGTATGCGTAGTATGGCGTGATCGTTCGTCCTCAGTACACTAATATGTGTAAGTGTAGACGAGTTCAGCAAGAGTGAGGGAGATTGTTAATATTTGAGGACGGTTCTGAATTATAAGGGCTGCGTTATGGTCTCTTGTTCGGTTTAATGTAAATCATTTTCAGTATCTTGGGCATGGGTTATTCAAAATCCACCACCTAGGGATGTATTATAAACAGACAGATATTTCGCAATAAAGTCTTCGCTCCCCAGATCAGAGTTCAGTTTTTTCATCGCAACTGTAATCGAGGCAATCTATTCTGAAATCGTTCAGTATTTCATCCAAAGGTTAGTCGAACGGGTGAGTAAATTTTTTGATTCGTAACCAGCAGTTCGAAATGAACTGGAGTTGAATGGAGGGTTCAGTAGTGTAGAAACAATGGTATATAAGTTGAAGGACTGAAGTGCATTCCGCAGTGCCATATAGGTCTACTAGTTAGGGGTGTTCGGAGCTGGCGAATCTGGATGAAAGAGAATAACCAAATGTATGCATGGTGGAAGGACACAGAATCGTATAACTTCGTATAATGTATGCTATACGAAGTTATTAGGAACCCTGCGCTGATCCCGGACTGTTGGTTGCCTTTCCCCCAAAGACTGACCTGTCAGCATGCGTTGCTCTGAGTTCTGGTCCAAATATGGACAGGGGTCTTGACAACGCTGCCCGCAGTGACACGGCGTAAACAAAAGCGTCACCTCCTAATCCCAGTCGAGTGCCCTTGAACTGCTACTTCGCCCTCTGGCAGTCGGCAGAGTTGCCAAACTTGGCGACCAGTGCCTTATTCAGGGCGGCCCACTCTAACTTTGCAAGGCCCTTTCGTGCCGCCTCCAGCACCGCCTTCGCCCTGCCCTTGAGCAGCATCCGCAGGGCCGCCAGCTTCGCCCGGTCGGTCTTGACTCCGACCGCCTCCGCCACGTCCTCGAAGTCCTCCAGGAAACTCCGGACGTCCCCATCCTCGAACGGCTGCGGCCACGGGATCTTCATCCTCCAATCCTGGTCACGGCACCAATTGTTGTGAGCCAAGAACGCGGATGGCACAAGGGTTACTTATTCACAATATTTTATAATGTTGGAGTAATGAAAGCATAAAAATGCTTCCATTTCCAAGTCGTTAAAATTAGCAAGTGTTTCGCCACTAACCTTGCTTGAAATGGCAGTAATAACAACTCTTGAATTAGTTCACAAAGAAGCTGAAAACAACGAACACTAAAAAAGTCAACAGTGTTGTCTCGTAAAAGCGTGGCAGGGATAAACATTGCTGACGAACCATAACAAGCGAAACTTGAGTACAGGGATTTTCCTAAAACCGGTATCTATGCGGTAACCCGTGCAAAATTTCACACTTTGCCTATCTTCGCTTAAGGCAAGATATTTCGTAACACGTCACTAAAACAATGCAATTTAACAAGATTCAGCTAGTCAAAAATGAACAGCGTTCAATACATCTTGCATTGTGAAGTGACACGATGAAAACAGATTGCTTCATTTAGGACTTCGTGATTAATCATAAAGGCGGGTCGAAAATTTCCGTAGGTCCTTAACATTACTGGAGTCCTTGAAGTATTTTGGTGCTGGCAAACGAGTTCAACACTAGTACAACATTTTTTCTGCTCGCGTTGGAGAATTCTCATAGAGTTGACCTGACCGCCGTGATCGTTGTTTTTATTTGTTTGCTTAAAAAGAAAGGGTTTCAACTGCATTAATTGGTAAATTCCATTGGTATCTAGGCAATTGTTATTTAACGTTTCTTTAAATGTCAAACGATCCTGAGGTAGTTTTAATCTACTTTCGTAATCCGATGGTTGACAATGAACATGACGCATAACAAATTCCGGTTAACAAAACTGATACGATACTTAATCAAGAAACCCTTGAAAACAATGTATCGTACAGTTACTTAATGAATAGTGGAACATTTGTGATCCACATTGAAATATGTAAGAGAAATCATGATTTTACGAAACTTCTAGAAAGGACATTCTGAGGACACTCAAGCCTCACGATAAACTTACAAAAAAACGCTAAAAATAAAACTTAACTTCCAACAAATAATCACATTCCTTCATTCATTCACGTCGGAATATTTCGTGTCGTACTGTTTAAACGTGGATGAGAAAGTGTGAGTAATTTGACAACACACTGGGATCAAGCAATGTGTAACCGAAATTCAAATGTGGTTTCGATTACAACACTCCTGAGGAAGGCCACCCGAGGTGGTTGAAACGTACCAAAAAGACCATCCAGTCATTGTTCATCTGGAGAAAGAAGACAAAGATTTGCAGTAAACTGACTGGCTTGTGTGTGATAACAAGAGATAGGGTTTCCAAGGCAGACCCTATCTGGAGCCCTTGACTCAAGTCTGACCTGCTAGACAACAGGAGATAGGATTGTCCTGATGGACTCTACACGGAGTAAGTGACTCAAGAGACTGACTCGTCTGACAGTGAAAGGCTTCTCAAACTCTAGGGCTCAATGACTAAGACACTGTTATCTGGTTTCTGATCATTTCTGTGTGCAGTAGATGTGTTGAAAACTATATGAGGTTTTTAATCATACCGAAAATAATTCGAGCTCATTAGATAATCTGCTAGTGGTCACAGCCGACAGTCGGATGATTGGTTTATTCTTTTTTGAAGGCAGTTTCCTGATCCCTATCTTCCTTACTCGGAAGGCAGCATTGCCTCAACTGTAGGGATAATTCCGCTGTATGTTCATTGGATTGTACCTCATTACTTAAGTAGCCCTACACAGTCAGTAGTGTGATCTGTGATCATAGGAGTGTGGGTGCCTTTCTTTTGGCTGCTTTCCTCTGACCTGTCTCACATGGTCCTAGTCGATGCAGTCCACCTGATCAATGCAGTCCAGAAACCTGACAACCGCGTCATGGTTCCAGAAAAGGTCACGCATTTATTCATGAAATTTCATTCGAAACCAAACCACATATGGCTTCAATTACCGTATGATAGGACAGCCTGTCATTAAGCCGATCCATATCATTCACTGTGAATCCATTTTAGGTGATAGCGAAGTATTCCACCGTTTCACATGTTATGCGATATAAGATTTCCTATCAGTAACTTGGAAGAAACCCTTTTCTCCTTGTACGCTTGATGGTCGGCTAAATTTTATTCTATATAGTAGCTTATTTATCGTTCGGCACTATTGTATATCATAGTTGAAATCAACAAAACTACGGCTGCACGTTTGTCGAATTCTGTTACAGGTCTCGACGACGCAGGTTGGGCAATGTACTTAAACGCTGACCGTTCCTGGTTCCTTCATGCTGCACAACATCGGGATCGCACCGACGGCGGTATTGGAACAGTTGTGAGCACCACGGATAATGAGAAAATCAAGCTGAATACTGGATTCCCGCGTCGTGTTTCAAAGCCAGCGGTGATTGGGGTGCGCTTAGATTGTGATCAGGGCCATCTGGGATTTTATTTGAATGGAGAGCCACACGGTCCAATGGCGTTCACAAATTTACTTGGAAGCGCAACAAAACAACAGACAGTTAGATCGTCCTTTGAAACGGTTGGAGTGACCGCTGGTGATGACGGTGATAGTGAGCTAGCACAGCCGACACCTATACGACCTACACTGTTCTACCCAGCGGTTAGTCTAAACTACCATACTTCCGTTCGCCTGATAACCGGATTGGAGGTGCCAAGCGAGAGTGAAGAATCCAGCGAGTCATCTGAAGCAGAATACGACCTATCGATTACTTCCTTACCACACGCAACCGGATCCCTTTCATCCATGTCTTCCACTCTAAGTAATACGGTTGATTCAACTGGCCACTGTGTCTCCGCATCACCTGATACGATAACGAATGTGACTTCAGTGACCCGTTCAACTACTGTACCTACCATGGCCAAACTTGATATGATCCAGACATTTTCTCAACTCCAGTTGTCTCCGTCAAGTTTAGCCGGTCCCAAATCCCCAGCACCCTGTGGACTTGTTACATTCGGGCGTTCCTGAGCTTTAAGATCGTTTACATGCGTTCTGAGTTGTAACATAAACCATTAAATTCACCAGTGGACTGTTCCCTAATGTGCCTCTTTTGTTTTACCTACTGCTTCTAAATAGAAAGCGTATGATTAAAATGTTCAGTTAGGCGGTGGTATAACAAGCATGGTTTTTTTGTCCGTACATACCCGATCCCTATTTGTCAAGTTTAACTAGTGATCGATTTCCCATGGTTTTCTGCACATTTTGGATAAATTAATTATCATATCGGTAGTCAGGTGGGTAAGCAAACGCTAAACTACGGCAGTTTCAACAAATAGGAAGAGCTTACCAGCAGTTTTTCCCCGAATAAACCAACTTCTTTACGAAGGTCGTTGACATACCTGACACAATGTTAGAACGAAGGCCGTGACAGATCAGTCTTCTTAATTTTTGTGTACTTAGCCGCTTCGTAACTTCTAAATGAATTTATTTTTTGGGAGGCAAAACATTTAGACTGGCGCACGGTGTTCATAGAATTAAGGTTACCCTCGTAAATGATTTGTGCTTCTGATCACGATATCTAATAGCTGAAATCGGAACCTAACCGTCAGCAAACTCTGGTCTTGCTTGGACTCTTACATCCTTAATGCTAGGTTGGAGCTGCATTCACAGAATGGAAGTCCGATTTTTGAACATCTGAGAACGAAATATACGTCAAGTGATGAGATGGCTTATATTGAGCATTTGCATGATCTATTTACATGGTTCTGTAACCGTATTGAGTCAGTCTGTACACTAAAATGCAACTTCTTATTAGAAGGTAGTCCTAGTGCATAATCCCAATCTAACGCAAGAGAGCGCGATGTGAGATTGTTGGCACACGACGATAATCATACTAAGACCACGTAAACTGTTCGTTATCCGTGACGTTTGCTTGAGACTGACTTACGTCCGGATGTCAGATGGAGGTAATGCTTTAATCATCCGCATGTAAGACCTGTCGTTATAATAGCAAAAATTTTCTTATCCTGTCGGAAGTGAGGTAGAGAATTCTGGTATCTCTCGCGGGTTATCTATGTCTGCTAGACGTATCAAGCAAGATGGCCATGTAAAAAGCCGAAGGCTCACGTGTTTTAGACGAAAAGGCTACGATTTCGTGACGGGTAGTCTGCCGGTCTGCAGTCGTTGGGCTGCACACGGTGTATGCTACTGAATTGTCAGCCGAGTTGTACTATTATGTCATCAGGTCATGAAGCGGTGGTGGAGTCTATGCGGAGTCTTAACGTTTCTTCACCGAAGTTTCATTGTATTATGCGAGACGCCGGGTACCAACAGATGACGTAGTTGCTGGATAATTGAGTTTAGCGCACATGCATGCGTTAATAGATGGGAGTTCACTCGATTTACTCGGAAATTTTCTTTTATCTAGAGCGCGAATCTATTAGAAATCAGCTGACATTACTAACGCGATTTGGCAGCTAATAGTTTCACAATCAAACAATTACCAAATATACTTCGAAAACGATGTAATCACTGGAGAAGTATAATGGGTCAGCACTAAATGTGCCAGATATAAGTTGATGCCGCATATCTTGGTACTGTACAGCAATCAATAATCCTTTTCAATAGTACTCACCTGGGTAATTACGGTCTAGTCGATACGTGTATGTTACATAGGATTAATCTATCGTGCATGTGCCATTTTCTGCACGCGGCAGAGTACGTGACCTTACGTTTTCAGATACAGAGAAGATAAGGTATGATAATCGTGGCTTCCAAGTTCATTATGACCGAGCCGTGTGTGTCGTTGATGAATTCGATGAAATAGAACTTGGTTGTTCTAGGGATAAACCGTTTCTATCGAGTACATGACTTAGCACCTCAACTCATCAAGTAGTGAATTTATTTCAAAATTCATCCAGTTCACTGTGAAGAGGAGTAAGTTTCCATTCTGCCGAAGTGTTGTACCCATACACTCTCGTGTTTTATATCGTATGCACACTTGGTTTTAGGCTGCCAAGCCTCTTTCCTTAAATGCTCTTTCCCATGATCCTACTCATTACAGGGTGTAAAAACTCTTGCCTCAGATTTGTCTGCCGTCGAAGTCGCAGATGTCGCTTAGTAGAGACAGAACGAAGAGAAGAAACATGAGGTCAAACGACATTCAGAAGCCTCAGGTGATACAATGATGACTCAGAGCTTGTCCCTCTTGTTAGCTGGATAGGGTTTACGATTATTCCGTCTGACTGAGTGTCAGGGAACCCAATTGGCCGTGACCTTAACGCGTGTCTGGCTTGGGAGGATAGGCAGTCTGTGGAAATGCAGAATGACCTACGACAGAAAATATGGCTGGCCTTTGTCTCATATGTTTTGATTTTGTTGATGAGAGCTCAAGTGATGAATTTACAGTCTCCGGTACAGAATTGGGCTGAAGTTTACATAAAACAATGCTCCTAGTGTAATACACACAAAATAGACACTAAGTTTATCTGCCGTGCACATTTTTCAAGCCGACTGAACAAGCGCAGTGAGCGTTTTTTGTACCATTTGCAGTGCCGGAGTAGTAGGCAATTTAAATCCTCACTTGATAAGATAACATTTTATTCAGGAAAGTCCGATTAGACCAGATGAATTGCGATCCGTGGCATGGTTCGAAGGATCGCGATGCACAGTCTTTGAACGTCTATAGATAACCGCTAACAGACGCGGTCCTATTCGATGAACAGCCACAAAGAAGGCGAGTCCACGACAAAGCTTTTAACCCAAAGGCAGCTAAGACGCTTGTCTTCAACAGCGCGGCAACATTCAGCAATCTGCTTTAACAGCCGGATTGTCATTCTGGCAGTTAGCTTTGAGAAACAGCAAAAGAAGAAACATGTCACGAACTGTCAGTAGTTCGTTTACTTTTATCGGTTGGGAACGTAAAACAATAGATTTCATGCAACATACGTGTGGCAAAAACGAAAAAAGACCAACCTTCGGGCTATACACAAGACGAGCTATTGCCATCCGTTCTAAAGCAGACAAGCTGTTTTTGTTCACAATTCACACACACTTGAGGTCGGACAGTGAAACCTTATAAGTATTCCCTCAGAATACGCGAGCACTTGTGAGTTTCGATTATGCAATAACACATCAAACGAGTAGGCCGAGTCAACGACGTGACCTGTTTCCGTGATATGCCTTAGAGTGAAAGAGGTCGGGTTTCTGATCCCGATCCCTGTTGTCAACGTCTGCCGCGTCACCACGATCTCCAACCATTTTGGCCTATGTTCAGCCATCCCTTGCTATAACCACCACTGTGCTATGTCGATATGGACGCCACCGCAGCTGTAGTTGAGCTGGTAGATCATAGGAGAGTTAGAGCATTTTGGTAAGATACGAGCGGGAATAATTCGGTCAACACTTTGGGTTGAACATAGCGGATGCAACTCAGCCGCAGTTTACGATTTACTCCCGGTATGATATGATCACTTCTGGGATGCACAGCTGGCAATAACTGCTATTTTGCAAACGTACACATATCCATTTTGATTAGCCTTCGCTTACAATGGATACCGAAAATCCTCTTGAGTTATCCGTCTTTGGTTAGGACGGCCCTGAGTACTGAATCCCCCTGTTGCAAGCAGTCATCAACGCAAATCTGTCGGGTTGAGTGGAACAATGTTCGCGTAAGGCTTCGTTCGTATGTAGCCAGCACAAACAACGCAAACTGCAAAGTGCCGACAACTTCAAGTGGCCTTGCAGTGCACTGATTGTTGTGTTGAACGATCGTGTCATCTGTTGTGTCATATATCCAACAACGGTGAACTATCGTTCGACTACTCCTTTTTGAGAAACATTAAGATTTGGTTGACCAGTCGCAGTGTTTGAAAAAGAATGTTATTGGCAGAAATGAAAAGGCCATCCACTTTCATCTAATAAGAGCTCGCACCGGCAATAGTGTCAACCCTTATTAGGGACAGCTGTAAGTTCCCTGATATCAACTCATGTTGAACTTGTCGACAAGTATTAATGAGGAAGTCCGTGACAAAACCATATTCAGACGCCATGCAGACACGAGGAATTACAATATTGTTCAGGTGAGCGATTTGGTCGATTGTTACGGTACACAAGCCGGTAACACGCACAGCTACCATTTCGTGCTTTCCAGTGTGCAATGAAGCAGAAATCTGCTGGCGTTAGAAAAAATCCCCGCGTTTTACCAGTTGTCAATTGTCACTAGGATATAGCCGAGTTTAAAGATTGTTTTGGATACCTCCTGCTCCTCCCTTCTCAGCTAAGAAAATCTTCTAATTGTTTGTCTAAAGCGAAGAATACCTAAGGTTGACAGTTTGCTTCGGATATGACCCGAATGCTTGAAAGTTGAACTTGACACCTGATTTAAAAGTTTTGTTAAAGACCATACAAAGGATTCTGTATAGAACTATATGACTGATTGACCAGAAATTGAAGAGTGTGCACTGTCTCATTAAACAGTACATTATGCAGTGCTGAGTCTGATCCATGTAACACTTGTCCAGAACTCGATAATTATAATGTTTATCAAGGTTAATTTGAGTGAACCTGATATATGCAAAGACCGTAAAGCATCACCTTTCAATGAATACGTTGTAAAATTTAATTCATGAGTTGGTATTGTAAACGCTTACTGGTGGTTTCAGGAGTACATTCATTGATTGCTACTGTTATATGCTGACAACAGAAGTTTAGAGACTAACAAGGGATGAAGGAATTCAAAAACGTTGTACGTTTATATCCTGTCCGGTAGGAATTCGTCTCTCCCCCCTCCAAACTGCGGTGGTGATTAGGCCAGAATGGAAGTTCATTCCACAAGTATCTAGGTGAGCAGTTGGTGCTGAGCCGGAGCGTTAGCTTGAATACGGCTTAGTAAACTCGGCAGACCGTATACTTTTTTCACAGTTCGTTTTTGTATGTTACCCAAATTAAATGCAGCCCACAGCTTTTTAATAACTTTTGATCTATTTCTACGAAAAATGGTTATTTTCTACATGCTGAAAATGAAAATATTTTATAAATAAGAGACGGCTATACTATACTGTTAAGGGACATAGTATCAAGCCGGTCGCCTTAGTTAATCTAGAGATTACTGCACTTACTGAGAAATCTTACGATGATTACTGAAACTCATAATGCCCAATGTAATACCGAGTTTTCTTTCATCAGGTAAATGTTTTTTCGGATCAACAGATTCTCCTGTTGAGTATTGGAGCAAATTTAGAAAAGAACGAACATCTTAAATATATTTTCCATCCATTGAGTTGTACGTGAAATGATCATTCATAAGCGTAACATAAGGTCAGATATAGTCTGACATTTTTTCGATTGCATAAATATATTTTTAGATGAAAGTTTATCATTTTCACTGTAGTTAATGTATTAAGAACTACTTGTCATCCATCGAAGTCATTGGCTAGATATTTCGCCGCTAAGTCTAACATCTACAGTGGTGAGCTCTCCGCTTATGAATATATAATTAAACATGAAACTGTAGAAGATTACAACGGGTTGTTTACGTAAAATCTGTGGAACTGGTTGATCTCAACCATTATCTTGTTGGACTCATTCCCAGTTGTCGATCGACTTTGCTGTCTAAAACAAAACGTTTTTGATGGATTTGTATTGCGACACATGCCAAGCTTGTCATTCACGTCGAGGTGGGCTATTTTCTGAAATTACAAGGAAATAATCTATATTTTATTCAGGGAGATATGTACCTGTTATCCCGCTCACAGAATTTTATACAATGAAAATACCGTAACAGCCGTTTCACTTCTGAAACAAATTTTACAGTGTATTCAAAGTATTTGGGTATTAATGAAATTAAGTTGAAGACATAAATTTACTGTTTGCGGTTAGAAACAAACTGTGATATGAAACGTACTATTACGAGATGTAAGGATTGTTCTGCTAGCCTACACTTTACGCGTTCATGGTGGAATATTTGGCCATCATCATACGAATTCCTATAATGAATTCATCTGGATTATCGTGGACCGTTTTCACTTCACTATTACGCGTCGTTAGAGGATGATTCACAAAGTGGATGGCTGGAAATAACCCCTAACACAAATTCCAAAAATAATTCCGTATAGAACCGTTTAAAACAAAGAATCATTGTGGAAGATTTATGTCTTCCATCACTTTATAGCATTCTTGTATATTTTATTCAATAGCTTTTACAGAGGGAAGCTCAGGCTACTTGAAGTTTAAAGATCTAACTTGTTATAAACTGAGCACCATCCACCGTTGCTCGCAGCTTATGCATTAAGATAAGAGATTCGGATAGCCCAGTTCGAAAGGAAGCACTAGACTCAAATTTTGTTCTTAGAGGAGGTCATCAATGGTGCCCATCCTCACTCGACCTGTCTTGTTTTTGAGGGGATTATGTTAACCGTTACCTTGTTAACCCCACAATAGTCATGACTGTTCAGTCACAGACAGACGTTTAATCAAAAAGTGCGTAAACGTTGATCAACTTGCCAGATCACTACAAGCGGAGAATAAGTAGACTCGCTCTGTTCATCGATTTCATAGTTGAAGCACTCCGAATAAGATTATCACGCTGAATAGTTAATTGCCTCAGGGAGGCGCTTCTGTGTGCTAAAGTAAATGAATTGAGCATATCGAAAAAAAACAGTCGTAGGTATATGACGAATTTAATGTGGGGCAACTGGTATGTGGTTCCAATTTTAACCTAACTGAGCAAGTCTAGAAATTAATGATAGAAATATCAGGGATTATAGTTTATCGGTAAGGTTGTCCTGTAATTGTTAAGTGAAGTAACGTGCATCAAGATTGTTACAGGTGCGCTAACCGGGAGCATATTAAAATGGCAAATGAAAGTTTGGGAGCTTTTTTAAGTAACTTCTGGACCGTTTTTAGTGCAGCAGTTTATCATGTTCTATACTTTTATGCTAGAAACTTGCAATCTACGTGATCGGTTCAAGATCCAGAATTAGGGTTTGAACAAAAAAACACATTTTACTCCTTCAATCGGGAGAATACAAGACGCTCATATACGACATTTGGGGCTGCTTATGAAAGTTTGAAAATGCAAAAATAAATGTTTTCACGATCAACTGTCCGCCTCATTGCTGACGTGAAGCTTATCCGATAGTGGATGCCAGGTCGATTCGATTACATCAGATCATTGTCTTTGTATTCATAAATCGGCGTATGGCGGCATTTGTTTATTCTCCAGTAACCTGTACGAAGTGACTCGTAACCCTACACTTTTACTGTATTAATGTGGGTTGTCTGTTGTTGGTGTACATGCGTGAATGTAGAAAGTGCTTGCTCATAATTCTTCTTTCTATTTGCTTGTAGAAGGGTCTAGTTTTCTAATTTTCCAAAGTATTACTTCCGCGACAGAACTGATTACGGCCAAACCAACACCGCTGAACACACGATGAATTAAGACTTAGTTATTACGAACTGGTACACAAGCATAGTTATAAAATTACAACGCACAAAGCTGATATACTGAAACCGGATCTCGAGATCTGATAGTAAAAAGGGGATGAGAACAGAACTATCAAGCTTTATGGCGCATGTCGGTACAAGGCTGGTAGCAAAATACCAAGCTGCCAGTTCCATTTAGTAACTTAGTCCACCTGGGTAATAGTCACCTCTGAAACGTTTATCTAACAAGACTGTTTGGTAATCAGCGAGCAGTAATTAGTGATGATCGATGTTGAGTATTGAGCTTGTATGGGCAATTTATAGATGTGCACACATTAACACTCCGGTCCAGTGAAAGCCATACATGAAGCAGCGCCCAACAGTTAGTTGATGATTTTAGATGAGACCCAATTGTGAAAAGTCAGGGCTTCGGCTGGATTCGAACCAGCGACAGAAACACCATGCCTGAACGCGGCAAGCGCTCTACCAGCTGAGCTACGAAGCCACACCAGAAGCTCAAAATTTCACATTTGGACTCTATTACCCATCCGTCCTGCTGTCCAATATGGAATTAAACAAATGATCCTGGGGGTTGACTGCCCTGGCGGGATTTCTGGGGCAGTTCAAGTTGGAGTCCATCAATGCCACTATTGAGCATAGAAACTAATAATAAGTTCGGGATTTGCATAGTAGACTTACCTGAAATAGGATAGATAGGTCTGCTGATGTGTTCCAATATCCTATCGGTTCCGGAATCAATCATGTCTGACTGTTTAAATGATGAAAATAAGCTTGCGGTTGAGAAATAAAAGAACAATCAGAGAAGGAGACTGGCGTGTTATCATGTCAGGATTGAGCATTGAAACGTGATAAATTAACGTACTGGGCAACCTACATAAGTAGTTTGAATAGTGGTCACAAAACCGGCATTGTGAGTTGACATTTGAGTGTTGAGTCATTCTTGACCACATAAATCATTACCGCGTTCCAGTATAGGAAGTTTCTAATCGCAAAGCTTATTCACCTAATTACCCGAATACTGAGTACTGTGACTTCACCGAATTACCTTCTACATGGTCATCCTTGTTCAAGGGAGAACGGTCTTTTTGTGGATAACCTGCTGGGCAAACAGATATCCTACGAAGCATTAACAATTAAAAATTGCAATGACTGATTCAGTTTAAATTTAAAACACTTCCGGGAATTAACTTTGGACCTCACCGAAGAGGCCACATTCAGGACGTCAGACCAACAACCTGTGTTATCATGGCATTATGATATACCACAATACCTCTTAGATGTGCCCGCGTAAATGGTGGTCTCGGTCGTTTTAACTAGTATTCGCAACAGTTTTTCACAGACAAACCAAACTGTACACAGCTGGTTGAAGTTATCGGTGAAATTTTCCTGTATATCAAAATGTAAAAGACTGTGGCCACACTCTTTAGGTGTGTGATAAGTTTTCCGGACATTATCAAAATTTCTTTGTAACGCCAGCTGTGGCTTTTCAGGTGGTGGGGTACTTTCGGAGATCAACCGTTTTGTTCACAGGTACGTCAGGAGTGGTGATCTGTTTACCGGTTCACTTCGAGTCTTGTTTATATTCTCCGGTTATTTCTGAAAACTCGTTCGGTTGCCGTTGTTAAGTATGATACGTACACACATAAGACCAACACTTTAAAACGTACAAGAGTTTCCAAAACGGAACGTGCGACATGTAGTCGTGGGTATAACATTGGACTGTGAAAGTGTGGTGATCCAAGCTTCCAAGATAGCTGCTTGCAGACCACAACACGCCATATTCTGAGGTTCAGCAAACACAACGACATGACTACAACGAACTAGAGGTGTCCTACTTGCCCTGATGCTGTTGATCCGTCAAATGTTAATCAGGAGAGCCCTGTGAGATTCACACAGCTGGAAAGCATAATATGATTGTTGCAACACTGTTTCACATCGTCTAGCCAAGTGCTGTACTTGTTGTTGTTTATAAAATGCCTGTAGCTCAGAATAAAGTGGTATCCACTGATCATGGTCTTCTATTTCCACTGCATCAAGTCTAGCATTGGACTTGGGCTAGTTCAGTATTTGGCATTAGTCTCATATGTTCGACTACCACGGAGAGTAATTCTGGGTCAGCCGCGCATGCAATACCATTGTCATGATACCTTCAGTATGCAATAATCTAGCGAAGCAGTTTTTGTATTCCCGAGCTATGAGAGCTACCTTACCACAAGGCGATAAACACCTGCTGCGAAACTCTTGTGGTTGAGGTTAAGACATGTTCTGACAACTGACTACTGGAACGCCATTAAGATGTGAAGATCGGTTTAATTCGTGACAAGTTCCTGCAAGTCTCCAGTACTGAAGCCAGCGATTTCACAAGAGGCTCATATATCATGTTGTTCATGACAACCAAATTGTCATGGTGGGCAATGTAGATGAATGAGAGGAGTGAGGTGACATTACGGAAGGAAATATGTCATCGACAAGCACCGCATTACAGTGGAATTTCATTTATCGCCGGTGCCATCAGGACGAACCATTGACTCTCACAGGACCAGAACATCGAGATTCATTATCTAAAGTTGAGTGTACAGTTCAAATTAAAATACCACACACTTTTCGTTTCATGCTCAACGGGTTGGTTAAATCTTGGTCTCATCGAAAATTTCTGTTACTTTCTTGATCACAAGGAAGGAGACCAAAAGTTTCTTTCTTAGCTAAGTAGACCCAGTTAATTACTGGAAGTAGTTTGTAACGGTAACTCGAACAGTTGTTTCAGTGAGGTAGTAAAAAACATGTAAAGATGTGCTTTTTTACCGAAACCTCTTCAATGAGAACCTTTCCAAGGAAAGAACACTCTATCCCAAATCCAGGAACGGTTGATATATGAGCGATGGTAAAAATTTGATGATTATGTCGACAATCAATTTGAATATCGTGCGTCAACCACTTACATTGCTCCGACCTGCATTTGTAAGCTACTTTTATCAGGAGTAGAAACACGGATTTTTCTGATCGGTTGTTGGTAAGTAGGTAGAGATTTTGACTGAGATACCTCGAACGTCGCTCACAGCTGATTGCAGTTCTCAAATTCCGATAGACTTTTAGCCAGTCTCTGTCTGGAAGAAGCATTATAACTAGAGTTTCGCTCTTGTTGCAGCTGATCAGTAAGGTATATCCGTGTCACAACTTGGAGTTGAACTACGTCAAGCTTTCAGAAGACAAACATGTAGATCACTGTCCAACTAACCTCTTGTTAAGACACGACTGAAGTATGATAGTTAGACGCTCAGTTACACCCACTCGGGAGTAATGGGCATGACGAAAACTACGTGGACTGGCATACACTAACCTTGTGATATATACTTACAGGTTCGCGTTTATAACTAAAAGCACTGTGTATGACGAACCGGGCCAGGAAGTCGATCGTATGGTTATCCATGCTACCATGGTGGCGTAAACCAGGAGAGTTCAGTTCAGGCCGACATCTGTGGACATTCTCGGGTGAGACGTATACTTGTACACAAGTGTTAACTGCCTCTTCGAGGGTATAATGAAGTTTTAACCCTTGTACTTTGTTCGGGTCAATTTACATCTATTTTGGGGGCTGATTCGAAGTTAACCTGACTTACGTTTACCCGGTTCCTATGGAGCATTATGGCACCCCCAACATTTGATCTGTTAGCGTAAAAGCAAAAATTCAGACCAGTTGGATGGTTGAAACTGCCTCCAGAAACGATGGATACAATCATTGTTTCTGGCCAACATTAACCTGAACGTACTCTAACACAAGTCTACATTTAAAAGCCCCTAAATTTAATGAAGGGATCATAGGACGCAAAACGGAGTGATTATCAAAAGACTCTTGGTTTCATTGTGTGACACGGCGGTTGTTCCTTTATTGGATAGAACAATGACAGTGCAGATGGTAGAAGCAATCTCGCTAGTCAAAAAATCGATTCAGCGCACAGAAAGCAGGTGAAACTAACAACCGTCGTAAGAAGCGGGTGCCCCCACTAGTTACCCAAGTTTTGTTGTAGATAAATATTCTGATATGATAGCGCTTATTTCGGAAACTGAAAAAAATGGGATCATCTTCTACCTGATGTGTAACGGAAAATATGCAGAAAATATCCTCACACTTACGTCAGCTGTCGAAAGTTTTGTTGCACTACTACTGAAAAATTAAAATCACAGTTTGAAATATTCCTTTCGGGATCTTTATCCAATGCCTTACTCGTCGTGTCAAGTATGGATGAAATACGTTTTAGTAGAAGTTGAATTTACGCAACTGCATACATATTTCGTGTTGTTCATATTTGCTAGTGTAATAATGAATCGTTGTTTAGTTCACTGGACGAAGGTACGAGACGAACATTACATTTGGCTCGCTCTTCAGAAAGGTTTTCTATAACAACCGAGACACACAGCACATACCATGAATGAGAGACATTCGAATACGATAAGAACGGAGGTTAGTCAACGTCATTCCAATGCACACTTTCTACGCGGGAGACAGCATTTGCCGTTTTACAATACGCTTGACGTTTCGACAAGTAATACCTTTGTTTCATGGAGCAAACTAAACACAAATGAGTACCGCGAATAAGGTATAGGACGCAGCAATTCCCTCCAGAGTTTATAATGCACTTGTTTTGCTTCACGCATACAGAGATATCCTAGACTTAAGCTACACTGTTCAATTCAACCTGTGAATCGGAGCTATATTTTAGAATTAAAAAATGAAGAGACCGATTATTCAAGAAAAGTCCTAAACTACATATGTGACATAACTCAATCATGAGAAATTTACTTACCGGTCAGCTGTTCACATCAGTGCACTCTGGCATTCATGTTAACTTCGGTGACAAATCGAAGCTTATCGGTGAGGATTGAGTCAAGTGATTGAACTACGTTAGCTTTTGCCTCATGCTGTCAGTTTGCACCACAGGTTAGTTGACCTCGAAGCAAAGTAACATAATCACAAGTTGAACGTAGCTCATAGGTTACACGAGATAGGTTGCATGGCCAAAAATATTTTCGAGGCTCTCAAACGACCGTGTAACAAAAAGATATGACACAAATGGAGTACTGTCCTGTTCATGGAGAACATGACTAGTTACCTTTGTATTTGAGCTATGTGAGTCTGTTTTTCTTGCGACTAACCACCAATAACACTACGACAAACGGATACCGAAATAATACGCACTTCAAACGGGAATTGTTGCATGCATCAACCCTTGTAGCAAATTACATTAACGGTCCCCTTACCCTCCGTCAGGTGAGTGGTAACCAAATGTTGGTGTCTTTTAACTTTAGTTCAGCTATTGCTACCAGCTATGCTGGTTTGAGTGAACTAGTAATAGAACATCCTCATTATAAGTTTTATCTTTAATTACATCAGAACTCACGGAATAAGTGACACAGAAGTCAGGGTTAATCCAATCCAGGAATATTAGGACTGAAAGGCCGGTGATATCACCAAAGTCCTCCAACTGCTGGGGCAAACATCTATTTGTGAATATTCCATAGTACACAGGTTATTGTTGCCATTTGATGGTAGTTACAATTGCAATTTAATCGAAACACTTTACATACTTCATTGAGGGGAGATGTGAAGGGAATTCGTGACATGCATACGTTTTCACTATGCTCTCTTTTGGAAATCATCACGAGGTAGAAATGTTCAGATATATTCTGAAAACTGCGAAAAATGCAGAAAAGACACGCAACATTCTGTGGGTCGCACAAGTGAACAAATCCTGACCTTCAGACGTTCATTCTTACATTATTGAAGAACTAACTGATACCGCCAAAGAGCGAATTCTGTCAATGACAATCCAGTTTTCATGAGCGTCCTTTCTAGTAATGGAACATAATATACATACGTGATGACTTGGTAGCTGAGTAATAAGGCCACAACAAGCAAACTAAAAGAAAACAGGTGAAGATGGTGACAAAGCGTAGAACGTAAAACCAGTAACTAATACGAAGCAAAACTAGTGAAAGAAATGCTGCAATTCGCAAAGCAAACGCCGGTGAATACAAGTTATCACCGAATTCGAGAGCGTTCACGGGAACTATCCTCGAGAATGCCATAACAAAACAAGTGTTGACATCAAAGCTTGCACACTTGATTCCTTGCCATGCATTAGTTCTGTCTCCCATATTGTGTACCAGTTCACCTGCAGTTGCGGTGACGTTTACATAGGCAGAACAGATCGACAACTATCACAACGAGTTGCCGAGGGGGGAATTTGCATTCCGGCCCTCGTGTTTATGAGAATAACGTGTCAATCGCAACACCAGTAACCTCACAATAGGTCTAATCAGGTAATATTGTCCATGTGCCCAACCACAAAGTTCGGCTTGTCCAATCAGTTCAAATTTCGGCCAATATTGAATTAAACTTCAGGGCTGAAGTTCTTATTTTTTCGTCCCAAGAAATGTCCATCGTAGGACGCATGCTTTTTAAGCGAAGTTTAGCTGTTTGTCACTAGAGTTCTTAGGTCTCTGTGTATGATGACAATCAGTCTGACATCATCAAGGCAGTAATCGACATAAGTCTGAAGGCTTACCTGAAGACATTCGCATTTTATTACGTTAAGCGTCAGTCTGTTATTGGTAGACAGTTGACTAGCTACAGCCCAAGTTATCTGGCTATATTTCTATATCGTCGTAAATCCTCGAAGTCTCTCCAAATTTCGCTGTTGGTTTACAGTGAAACTAGTGACATGGCCCCTCAGTATTTTAGGAACGAACGGCACCGCACAGGACTCATGAGTAACGTCTTCGTTGGCTAGGAACCAATACAACTGGCTTTTAAGCCAACATCGATTGTATATCCGATTTCACAACCCTCTAACAATTTAGATCAAGCTTATCGGCATTCCAACCATGGATTTTCCAATAAGAATGGAACGGTCGTTTCAGTTAGTGGTTGTGGACAAACTCCAACATATTAATCTTAATTTTATTACAGCCTGTTTGAATGTGGGGTTCAGTACATATGTTACTCCCTTGTTTAAGAACTCAGGGTGGTTTCCAGTGGTGATTCCACTTATCACGTGCTGCCCATCGATACTTCCAGGAATTAACTTTGAACCTCACCGAAGAGGCCACATTCAAGACGTCAGATCAACAACCTGTGTTATCATGGCATTATGATATATCACAATA
>LOND01000696.1:102922-117655 GCA_014220965.1 Paragonimus kellicotti | reverse complement strand
TGTATTGCTGTCTATGATGATGATGATGATTTGAACTTATTCTGCGGCTAATTAATCTGGGAGAATCATTACGTGAGCACGTTTTTCGGATGGCCAAGCTAATCTGCATTCACGTCACCTTTGAACAATTAAACTCACGATGCTAATTAGTTGCTTGCATTTTTGTCATAATCACCATGGCATAATTCAGTTTTGGTTACTGTTGCTTAGCTTATATATAGCCGTGGGAAGAGACATGAGAAGGGGATAAAAACGATAAAGATTGTTTGGTCATCAGGATAATTAAAGCGCTATAAATATGGCAGTTTGTTACTAAAGTGAATCAGAAAGTCTTTCAACAGAATGATTATTTGACAATCAACAGTTGCGCGATCACTGTTCCAAATCGTTAGTTGTTTGTTAGCCTAGTGGCAGTTACGTGTTCGCTCGAGTAGAATTGGTCATATTGTCAGACTGAATAATTTGCTAGCTGATAGTTCGAACTCCATCGAGGGAAGACAAGGATGAATAAAACGTGACCTGCAAAGGAAACGTCACGTTTAACTCCGTTTGTGGTAAACGATAAAGATGATTTACGCCCCGAAGCTTTTATTACTATTCATCCGGCAGCATCGTTCGACTGTTATGTATCTTTGTGGGTCCAGATATAGCTGAATCTGAGTTCTCAAAGGAAGACACCGTAAAACATTTTTTTCTCGGAATCCTTATCATTGCGTGGATGACAGCCGGAAATTGAACCGAGACAAGCATATAGTCCAACTTATTGAAATCGACGACTGTCAGATGTTTTATTAGAGCATCTCGATAAACGCTCGGACATATTTATATTTTCTAAGGACAACTTGCGAATCTTGTACACAATGACATACTGTTTAGCACCAGTCAAAAGTCCGGATAAGACTTCAGGTAAAACAGGTTTTTCAAGTTAAGGTTGCGAAATATGGACGTGTGTGTGCATGTTGGTGACATCTTTCGTTCCCCACTTGATGTTTAGGGTTAACTGAACAGCTCCCTTGTCTCCTCAAAGCGGTCAGGCAACCTGTACATTGCACACAAGCGAGCATGGCTGGACATTCATATATTATCTGGTCTTATCTAATTTGAGCTCAGTAACGCATTGAGTAATGCATTTGCCTAATGACAGCGTGCATTGGAGTTGAAAGCGTGGCCGTGACAAAGATGTGCACTCTGCTAAATGTGAAACTCGCGTCCAGTTCTTCTTATTAAAATGAAGTGGCCGAAATCCTTATGACTATATGTGAGCGGTGTCTAAATTTGTATTAACAAACCATCCGACTGCTTGCCGCGTCCATTATTTCTCCCACCGTTCCAGCTGTTGATTAAAATATCAAAAACAACGCCCCAAGTGTGTCAGAGAAGTTATCAGTATTAAAGAAATCGAAGTAGACAATAGAAGATCGACGTAGTGACACAACACTAGATTCCACCATCATCACTCGGTAAAATTGTAAAAACTTCTAAGAAAGTGAGACAGAAAACGCCACATTCTGTAAAGAATGAACATGCACGTGAGCACGCCTATTCCAGTGTTGACAATGCACATTTTCGGTCATTTTAACAATTCCACTGTACGTTGCTTTCTATCATCGAGTCACTATCGTCTACTATGGTTAAAGCCCCCTGCTGTTCAGTTTGGTTAGCTGAATTCATCGGAAGATGTTGACTTCAGTGATGAAAAGTGCAGCACTCTTCTGTCTGCATTGGCTCGTGTCGATTAGGAAGTGTGGTCAAATTATCACACATAATCCATGTCACAACTTGTCGATGCATACCACAGCAAAATTGTATCTACTGCGGACATGGCTTGTCTATTTTGTCATCTCCGTCCTGTTTATCATATAAGCTGATTATCTAACAAAGAACATGAACGTCATCCTGGTTGTTTGATCAGTGATGTGACCAAGTCAGTTTCCCTTAAGATTGATAATGACTTAACTGACTTTAGTCCTTCCGTTAATAAGAAGTATATCCTTCAGGTCATCTACCGAATGTCTAGAAATGGATAAAAACGACATCTCGAGTGTTGACAGTTCCCAAGACCATTAGTGTCCAATTGCGCGACCCTTAGTTCGGTACCCAGAAGAAATGCGTACGGACACTGTTGTGTGTGTACTGTCCACCCTGATTCCCCTCGAGCCTGACAAGCAAAAGCCAAGACCTAGTGGCAACTCAATACGTTACAATTGTTGTTTATTTTATAAGTCACTGATCATAAAGTCACATATGGACCAGTTTGAGACAGTCCGACGGTTGAAAGCGAAACGATTGTCTACAGTAGTTGACATTAGACCGCATGGCATACCATAAAAGTGTGTAAACAAAGCATTCCATGCTTGAGAATGTAGAATTGCTGTATCGCCGAACAGAACGACGATACCATTGTGTAAGCAAAGGCATAATCTGTGGACAAAATTGCATACCAACTGGTTGCCATTCTTAACAGATATTTAACCTCCCTTGTCCCATAGTCAATTGGACTCACCATTTAGAAAAACTACTGCACACCTGTTGGCCGTCACACAATCCACGCTGTCTGTTAATCCACTTTTGCGCTCACCGTATTGCATTTGTCTTTATGGTGAAACGCAAAACCAGGCCTTGCTCGCTGCTTTGTTGTTCTCATGACTTTACTACCTATTTCTGGGCAAATAAGTCAGTAAATATACCCTACCTATCTTCACATGAAATCTGTAGGTTACCTCTGCGAACATCTGTTTTGAGTGTTTTGTTAGGTTGTTGCAATTGTATAAAGTATGCGCCAACTATATGTCAAAGTCAGCATACTTCACATAACACAATCTGCGTTACAGACAGTGCACTGAATAATGATGGCTGTTCCGGATTGACGCGTATTTATCTGTATCGAGTAGCCCATATTGTTCGAGCTTGAAGTGGTTTGGGAATATCTGACCAATGAAGGCGAGGGTCTGTGTACACTGTTTTTGAGTATATACGTGTGTTATAGTGCTTGTTAACAGCTACACTCTCGCTATCATGGAGTGATGATATTGGGAATCGTCTTGAATGGTTCAGGATGCCTTTTTCGGGTTTTACCTTATTGGTCAGTTTTAGATGGGAAGTGGTCACACTGAAATTGTACTTTCTCAAATCGTTGTATTATCTGTTCGGATGTTACCTACTAGTTCTTTCCGATAGCCGCCTTGTTCACTCAGCGTAACTCGCTTGTCAACGGGCAGGTGAGAAAGTAAGCACAAAAAGATGTAGAAAACCTGAGCAAACTGTCCCTTACTGTGTGGCCCCATTACCTAACTGGTTTTGACCAATACTATGACTGGTGCCACAGGGTAGGCAGTCTATAATTCATTCGACAGGTTATTTTGCCGTTAACTTCGCCATTATGTGGCAAAGGTCCAAATTGTCCCCTATCTGTTTTAAATTCTATTTTTGTCTAGGCGTAACCATTTTGATAGCATGTGTCGAACCTGCATCAATTCGTTCTGTAGGTCATCTGGCTTGCAGTGTTTTTGTGCTTTGGTCCCTAAACTGGATTGCACTTTTCTCTCATGTTTTAGGGGAACAAAGTCGTAAAAGTGCGCTTGTTGGTCAATCGTAGTAATTGTGCCGTGACTTGTCGCACATGTTGGAACAGTCCAAATGGATAATACCCAGTCAGTTCTCACTGCCAAAAACCGAATGACAGTGAAAACAAAGACTCAGCGCGTTGACCCTCGTGTATTAGTATCGACCCTGGAAAATAGAGTGTACAGAGAAAGCACGTCAAGCTAGCGAGGCACGGAGCGAGTTGTGTTTTTAGCCCCGGGACGGATATTACAAATTCAGAGCTTGACTTAAACAAAAGCCGGTAGAAAACCAAAACAATCAAAAATGTACAACGGAATGAGACTGTCGGAAATATTAGTTATTAAAGTCGCCATACACACACACACACTTGGATAATGTGTTGAGATAGCAGAACGACAAATTCCGTGTACCTCTAAGTGACTGCAGTTTTTTTTGGGTGTAAAAATGATGCCCTTTCATGGAGGAACAGTGAGGTTTACATTAACGGTTGCTATCGGGTGACAGTCGTGTTGAGTTTTGATTGACCAGCTTGTTACTTCATCTTGCAGTGTGGTTGTTTAAATCTGATATTTTCAAGCAAATCGTTCTAACTCACCACCTGTTACAAACGAGCTCACTGTGACTGCTATTTGTTGTTTCGGTTGATTGGCCTTGATTAACGACAGTTCTGTTCACAACAGTGTGCACAAAAATGTTGATTAACTGTACGTACACCGACGAAGAAACTGTTTCGCGCCGTCACTGCAAATGGGGTAGTAAATTAGATTCAGGTCAAACTGAGTTTTTGAGATTAGACGAAAGTGGCTCTTCGAAACAGTGACAATTAGTAGACCGAAACCTGGCCAGAGGAAGTTATTCTTAAACGAAAGCAGTACACGCAGACTTCGTTAAAATATTACCATTATCGAGCAAATTTCTCTTGATAGCCATCAAATTGGTGCAGTTTAATCGCGCCAGACATTCACGACACTCGGTGGCGCACTTGGCACCCAGTGTGCCAAAGCGAAGCTCAGGTAATTTCTGCTGGCTATGGATGAAACCTGTTGAAGTCGACCAGGCGTATACCATAAAGGATTTGCCGTTTGAGCCTGTAGCTCTTTTGCGAGATGCGAGTGAGCAATGGCAGCACTTGAGAGAGATCGATTTCGGAGACCGACCAAAGACAGGTTAATATAATAAGTGGATGTCATGTTCCAAAAACACTGAGTACTTGATCAAAGGTTCAGTGGACGGAAACAGCCATGTGTGCTTGAAACCCTGTTTGGCTGGTTGATTTGTGGTCCACCAAGTGCAGACGCTAAATCATGCGCCTCTATGAACTGTACTCTTCAGAGAGATTCTTCCATTGTAGAACCTCCTAAACTTCTGTATAATCAGAAGTTTAATGATAAGGCAAACGTTACAGAATCCCATTCCCCGGGAAAATAAGTTAGCTTTCACAATTACCGGGAATCGTGTTCGTCTGTTCAACGGTCATTCTGAGGCTCCATTACTATGATCAACTATGGAGCTTCTTTTACTTTTCAATCGAATACTGGCTTTAAAACGTCCGAATTTTTTTATGAAACCGCCTGTTATGTGATGTAGAACCACATTTGAGATATACTGCTCTATTGCAGTCTAACATTAGCAAAAAGAACATCAAATAGACACCTGTGAATGTTGAATCTGATCAGCTTGTCGAGAGGTTGTGTATGCCACACCACTCTGTATTTAACCATAGGAAACCTGGTAAACTTCGTGTGTTATTTGACTGCATGAGGACATATCTGAACGACCAGCTAGTATAGGGACAGGACCTCACCCCTCGACTTTTGGATGTTGGTGAGATTTAGAATTTATCCGATTGCATTTGCAGCAGATATAAAGATTTCTTTGCAGGTAAGTGTACTCGAAGCAGACCGTGACGCTTTGAGGATACTTTGGTGGCTTCAAGATGTTCTCATAAGTGAATCCACGGAATATCGGATGGCAGTATATCTATTGGGAACTATCTCAACCCTCTTTTGTGCAGAATTTGCGTTGAAGAAAACGGCGGAAACATTTAAGCATATGTATGAGAGATGCCGTGTGCCAAGTCGTTCATACGGAATCTTATGTTGACTACTGTTCATGCTCCTTCCCAGATGCACAATCAACAATCAGCTTTGTCCACGGTTTAACGTCACTGCTGTTTAGAGGAGGATTCCGCTTGACCAGATGATTGTCGAATAACCGTGAAGTTCTTGATAGTGTCGCTAGTTCTGGACGCGTTGAGTGAGAGAAATAAGAAGCGACAGGTTACCATCCTAACATAAGTTGGGTACCAAGTGGGACGTTGAAGCAGACTAATTATTGTCAGTTTCAAACTGTCCGAGAAACCAGCCACAAGGAGAGGTATCCTCTCTGCCATCTCTAGCTTGTATGACGCCATCGAATTCGCTGCTCTATGGATACTACCGAGAGAGGTATTATTACAGGAAGTATGCCACAAAAGACTGGGATGCAGCAACCAATTCAATGTAGAAGATAGCTAAGAGTGTCACGGCTGGTTAAGGCATGTGCAAGAAGTTGGTGAAATACAGAATTCCAGGTTTGTAAGACCCAGTGAGTATGTGCAAAGTTATTTTGAGTCGCATGTATTTTGTGAATCCTCTGAAGTGGAATATGGTGCAGTTGCCTACGTTTGTTTCTGTAACGACAATGGTGAAGTGTTTTTGTGCACTGCTGTTTTCGAAAGCCCCGGTGACGCCTCCCAAATCAATTTACATCCCTCGACTCGAGCTAACCGCAGCCATTCTTGCCGTTTGTATGCTTCGGATGATACACGTGTTTGCACGTTTGTTTCAAAGAATTGAATGTTTCGACAGATCCGATGATTGCGTTGTATTTTATCAACAATGCCGTTTCAGCAACTTCGTCGAGAGAGAGCCAATGAGTCTGAGGTTCTGACCATGGGCAGTGGAGCAAGTACGATATGGTGGAGTGTAACACGAGTTTTGAATCGTTATATTTCCCTGTCATATTCCCAACAACACATACGAACGCCTTAAAACTTTTTTTCTTGACAACGCACAAAGAACAATCTTTGTGATTTTGAGATGATAAAACCACTTGAAGCACTTCTAATGGAAAAAATGGGCGCAAATAGTGTGTTGAGATCATAATTCTCCTGAACCATATTTACTTTTAATTCATAGACGTCTGGTTCAGGTGATAGGAAAAATATGGTGTTAAGACAAATAGAGGAATAGTCAAAACTGTACTTGTAAGCAGATACTGATAGCGTGGCTATGACGACAAAAAGTACAAACAGCTATATGACATTGAAGGTATGAGAGGATTATCCAAAGACGCCGCAGATAAACTGGGCAAGTGTTGGCACGAATCACAAGAATATTCACAACCAGCATCATCAGACGAACTAGGTGTGCATATTGCTCCTTGCCGAGTGTGCTGATGGATTCACTAAAATTGATAATTGTGGTGCGAATGCTTAACATACTATTGTGGTATTATCAATCCAATTCATATAACCTCCCGGTTCAAACAGATTTGATTAAATAGCGAAACGATCGTGAAGGCGCAAAAAACACACACGGAGAGGTAAATCCAGATAATTGTCCAAAAAACAACTTACTATCTAGGTTTGACTTAGTAACAGAACATCAGGTCAAAGTTGATAAACACGAGTAAATGAAAACAACTATGAAGAAATTTATTGAAACAGAACACAAGTGAAAAGTGCACACGAGTGACAGTGTGAAACGGTCACAGTATGGCAAGGAGGTGGGAATGGAGAGTAGATGATTGTGTCGTCGTCTGCTGAAACAGAGAGCAAACAGTACAGTGAGAAACGAGACAACAGTACACTGATACTTGTTCGTCCGGTTTCCAAAATTGAATTAGGTCACAACCATGTATACGTTTCAACTTCGCGTCTGTTGTGTGTATCTAAATGAGTGAGAAATATTCAACACTATCAAACTGGGGAAATAGAAGAAAAGTCTGACGAAACAAGACGCCGTCAGGTGGATTGACACTGTTTTGCAACAACATGTTCATCAGAATGAGGGAGCGAACTTATTGTAGAGACAATTGTAGAGGATGTCTCACTGATGAAAGTAGAGGAAAATTCACTTATTCGCGAAAACTGCTGAGAGTTCAACACATTTGGCTAGGATTAGTGTAACAAAAGATTTGGAGAATTTACCATTACTCGAACCAAACTCGAAACATGATAACAGCTGAGGTAAATGAAGAAGTTAGTCGATGTGGCAGGACTCATTAATCTGTATTTGAAAAAGTGAGATTAATCCACTTTAGAAAAAAGGCGTAGTCAAGTTGAGAAAATAAACCTATAGGATGGTTATCGACGGACTAGTCAGGATCACTCGTGTAATACACCAACCGAGACATCCAGCGTTGTATCTGAGAACTTATGTTGGACAACGCTACTAAACCAAGAGTGAGTGATGAATGTGTAATATTTAACGAACCTGTGGGTACTAGTTAAGAATAACTTCAGGTTTTCGGTCTACTAATTGCTACTGTAGAGAGCCACACTTCGTCTAATCTCAAAAACTCAGTTTGACCTGAATCTAATTTACTACCCCATTTGCAGTGACGGCGCGAAACAGTTTCTTCGTCGGTGTACGTACAGTTAATCAACACTTTTGTGTGCACACTGTGTACAACGGCGTTAACAGATCAACCGAAACAACAAATAGCAGTCACAGTGAGCTCGTTTGTAACAGGTGGTGAGTAGAACGATTTGCTTGAAATATCAGATTTAAACAACCACACTGCAAGATGAAGTAACAAGCTGGTCAATCAAAACTCAACACGACTGTCACCCGATAGCAACCGTTAATGTAAACCTCACTGTTCCTCCATGAAAGGGCATCATTTTACACCCAAAAAAAACTGCAGTCACTTAGAGGTACACGGAATTTGTCGTTCTGCTACCTCAACACATTATCCAAGTGTGTGTGTATGCGACTTTAATAACTAATATTTCCGACAGTCTCATTCCGTTGTACATTTTTGATTGTTTTGGTTTTCTACCGGCTTTTGTTTAAGTCAAGCTCTGAATTGTAATATCCGTCCCGGGGCTAAAAACACAACTCGCTCCGTGCCTCGCTAGCTTGACGTGCTTTCTCTGTACACTCTATTTTCCAGGGTCGATACTAATACACGAGGGTCAACGCGCTGAGTCTTTGTTTTCACTGTCATTCGGTTTTTGGCAGTGAGAACTGACTGGGTATTATCCATTTGGACTGTTCCAACATGTGCGACAAGTCACGGCACAATTACTACGATTGACCAACAAGCGCACTTTTACGACTTTGTTCCCCTAAAACATGAGAGAAAAGTGCAATCCAGTTTAGGGACCAAAGCACAAAAACACTGCAAGCCAGATGACCTACAGAACGAATTGATGCAGGTTCGACACATGCTATCAAAATGGTTACGCCTAGACAAAAATAAATTTAAAACAGATAGTGGGACAATTTGGACCTTTGCCACATAATGGCGAAGTTAACGGCAAAATAACCTGTCGAATGAATTATAGACTGCCTACCCTGTGGCACCAGTCATAGTATTGGTCAAAACCAGTTAGGTAATGGGGCCACACAGTAAGGGACAGTTTGCTCAGGTTTTCTACATCTTTTTGTGCTTACTTTCTCACCTGCCCGTTGACAAGCGAGTTACGCTGAGTGAACAAGGCGGCTATCGGAAAGAACTAGTAGGTAACATCCGAACAGATAATACAACGATTTGAGAAAGTACAATTTCAGTGTGACCACTTCCCATCTAAAACTGACCAATAAGGTAAAACCCGAAAAAGGCATCCTGAACCATTCAAGACGATTCCCAATATCATCACTCCATGATAGCGAGAGTGTAGCTGTTAACAAGCACTATAACACACGTATATAAAAACAGTGTACACAGACCCTCGCCTTCATTGGTCAGATATTCCCAAACCACTTTCAAGCTCGAACAATATGGGCTACTCGATACAGATATAAATACGCGTCAATCCGGAACAGCCATCATTATTCAGTGCACTGTCTGTAACGCAGATTGTGTTATGTGAAGTATGCTGACTTTGACATATAGTTGGCGCATACTTTATACAATTGCAACAACCTAACAAAACACTCAAAACAGATGTTCGCAGAGGTAACCTACAGATTTCATGTGAAGATAGGTAGGGTATATTTACTGACTTATTTGCCCAGAAATAGGTAGTAAAGTCATGAGAACAACAAAGCAGCGAGCAAGGCCTGGTTTTGCGTTTCACCATAAGACAAATTGCAATACGGTGAGCGCAAAAGTGGATTAACAGACAGCGTGGATTGTGTGACGGCCAACAGGTGTGCAGTAGTTTTTCTAAATGGTGAGTCCAATTGACTATGGGACAAGGGAGGTTAAATATCTGTTAAGAATGGCAACCAGTTGGTATGCAATTTTGTCCACAGATTATGCCTTTGCTTACACAATGGTATCGTCGTTCTGTTCGGCGATACAGCAATTCTACATTCTCAAGCATGGAATGCTTTGTTTACACACTTTTATGGTGTGCCATGCGGTCTAATGTCAACTACTGTAGACAATCGTTTCGCTTTCAACCGTCGGACTGTCTCAAACTGGTCCATATGTGACTTTATGATCAGTGACTTATAAAATAAACAACAATTGTAACGTATTGAGTTGCCACTAGGTCTTGGCTTTTGCTTGTCAGGCTCGAGGGGAATCAGGGTGGACAGTACACACACAACAGTGTCCGTACGCATTTCTTCTGGGTACCGAACTAAGGGTCGCGCAATTGGACACTAATGGTCTTGGGAACTGTCAACACTCGAGATGTCGTTTTTATCCATTTCTAGACATTCGGTAGATGACCTGAAGGATATACTTCTTATTAACGGAAGGACTAAAGTCAGTTAAGTCATTATCAATCTTAAGGGAAACTGACTTGGTCACATCACTGATCAAACAACCAGGATGACGTTCATGTTCTTTGTTAGACAATCAGCTTATATGATAAACAGGACGGAGATGACAAAATAGACAAGCCATGTCCGCAGTAGATACAATTTTGCTGTGGTATGCATCGACAAGTTGTGACATGGATTATGTGTGATAATTTGACCACACTTCCTAATCGACACGAGCCAATGCAGACAGAAGAGTGCTGCACTTTTCATCACTGAAGTCAACATCTTCCGATGAATTCAGCTAACCAAACTGAACAGCAGGGGGCTTTAACCATAGTAGACGATAGTGACTCGATGATAGAAAGCAACGTACAGTGGAATTGTTAAAATGACCGAAAATGTGCATTGTCAACACTGGAATAGGCGTGCTCACGTGCATGTTCATTCTTTACAGAATGTGGCGTTTTCTGTCTCACTTTCTTAGAAGTTTTTACAATTTTACCGAGTGATGATGGTGGAATCTAGTGTTGTGTCACTACGTCGATCTTCTATTGTCTACTTCGATTTCTTTAATACTGATAACTTCTCTGACACACTTGGGGGCGTTGTTTTTGATATTTTAATCAACAGCTGGAACGGTGGGAGAAATAATGGGCGCGGCAAGCAGTCGGATGGTTTGTTAATACAAATTAGACACCGCTCACATATAGTCATAAGGATTTCGGCCACTTCGTTTTAATAAGAAGAACTGGACGCGAGTTTCACATTTAGCAGAGTGCACATCTTTGTCACGGCCACGCTTTCAACTCCAATGCACGCTGTCATTAGGCAAATGCATTACTCAATGCGTTACTGAGCTCAAATTAGATAAGACCAGATAATATATGAATGTCCAGCCATGCTCGCTTGTGTGCAATGTACAGGTTGCCTGACCGCTTTGAGGAGACAAGGGAGCTGTTCAGTTAACCCTAAACATCAAGTGGGGAACGAAAGATGTCACCAACATGCACACACACGTCCATATTTCGCAACCTTAACTTGAAAAACCTGTTTTACCTGAAGTCTTATCCGGACTTTTGACTGGTGCTAAACAGTATGTCATTGTGTACAAAGATTCGCAAGTTATCCTTAGAAAATATAAATATGTCCGAGCATTTATCGAGATGCTCTGATAAAACATCTGACAGTCGTCGATTTCAATAAGTTGGACTATATGCTTGTCTCGGTTCAATTTCCGGCTGTCATCCACGCAATGATAAGGATTCCGAGAAAAAAATGTTTTACGGTGTCTTCCTTTGAGAACTCAGATTCAGCTATATCTGGACCCACAAAGATACATAACAGTCGAACGATGCTGCCGGATGAATAGTAATAAAAGCTTCGGGGCGTAAATCATCTTTATCGTTTACCACAAACGGAGTTAAACGTGACGTTTCCTTTGCAGGTCACGTTTTATTCATCCTTGTCTTCCCTCGATGGAGTTCGAACTATCAGCTAGCAAATTATTCAGTCTGACAATATGACCAATTCTACTCGAGCGAACACGTAACTGCCACTAGGCTAACAAACAACTAACGATTTGGAACAGTGATCGCGCATGATAAGAGAGTTCGTAATCGTAACGCATAATTAGTTCATGCAGCTGTCCTACGCTAGAGTTGAGAATACTGTGTAACGTATCTGCACTTGAATATACCAGATCTGGTCGCTATTACTTTATATTGATGTTCAGATAGGGCATCACTCATCTATACTGAAACACAGCTAATAACAGACTGCTCGGCATAGGTGAAGTTCGCTACGTAGTCATCTGATATGTAAGAGATAATGCGTATCTGTTACTGAACGCTTATCTTCTTGCCCAGAAATAGGGTAGCTAAAGTCATTGAAGATGGAGCAACAACGAACAGCGTAGCAAGTTTGCTGGGTTTTGCCGTTTTCACCATATAGCATCAAGTATTTCGCAAGTACACGGTTCGTGCGGAGTCATTATATGTAATATCATACATCTTAACAGTCCGGCATGAGTGGTGTGAACGCCGCCAACAGTGTGCAGTATTTTCGAAATGGGAGTCAATGTACTAAGACAAGGAGTAAAATCTGTGATCTAAGAAAGGGCAACATTTTGTGTGATGGCAATGGCTCTGTCGTTCTGCTATCTCAACACATTATCCAAGTGTGTGTGTGTGTATGGCGACTTTAATAACTAATATTTCCGACAGTCTCATTCCGTTGTACATTTTTGATTGTTTTGGTTTTCTACCTACTTTTGTTTAAGTCAAGCTCTTTTGTAATATCCGTCCCGGGGCTAAAAACACAACTCGCTCCGTGCCTCGCTAGCTTGACGTGCTTTCTCTGTACACTCTATTTTCCAGGGTCGATACTAATACACGAGGGTCAACGCGCTGAGTCTTGGTTTTCACTGTCATTCGGTTTTTGGCAGTGAGAACTGACTGGGTATTATCCATTTGGACTGTTCCAACATGTGCGACAAGTCACGGCACAATTACTACGATTGACCAACAAGCGCACTTTTACGACTTTGTTCCCCTAAAACATGAGAGAAAAGTGCAATCCAGTTTAGGGACCAAAGCACAAAAACACTGCAAGCCAGATGACCTACAGAACGAATTGATGCAGGTTCGACACATGCTATCAAAATGGTTACGGCTAGACAAAAATAAATTTAAAACAGATAGTGGGGACAACTTGGACCTTTGCCACATAATGGCGAAGTTAACGGCAAAATAACCTGTCGAATGAATTATAGACTGCCTACCCTGTGGCACCAGTCATAGTATTGGTCAAAACCAGTTAGGTAATGGGGCCACACAGTAAGGGACAGTTTGCTCAGGTTTTCTACATCTTTTTGTGCTTACTTTCTCACCTGCCCGTTGACAAGCGAGTTACGCTGAGTGAACAAGGCGGCTATCGGAAAGAACTAGTAGGTAACATCCGAACAGATAATACAACGATTTGAGAAAGTACAATTTCAGTGTGACCACTTCCCATCTAAAACTGACCAATAAGGTAAAACCCGAAAAAGGCATCCTGAACCATTCAAGACGATTCCCAATATCATCACTCCATGATAGCGAGAGTGTAGCTGTTAACAAGCACTATAACACACGTATATACTCAAAAACAGTGTACACAGACCCTCGTCTTCATTGGTCAGATATTCCCAAACCACTTCAAGCTCGAACAATATGGGCTACTCGATACAGGTAAAGAGGTACCTGGGGTAAGCAAACATTGGATTTCAGAGAAATCCCTGGAGTTGTTGGAAGCCAGACGGAAGGGTTCCTCCTGGTAGTTCACACAAGTCTAGAAGAGATATCCGTAGGAAACTGAAACGTAGTCTAAAGGCTGATCGTGAGGCTTGGTTAGTGGAAAAAGTTAAGGAAATGGAAACCGCTTTTGCCTCAGGGAACATCGGTAAACTGTTTAAGCTGATCCGCGCCACCGGTCCCAGGCGACCGTCGGTCAGTGAAGCTATCAGCGAGGTAGATGGTACACTAGTCTGTATAGTCCAGAAGGTTAGAGCGTTGGGCGGAACACTTTGAGGGTCAATTTAGTTGGCCTGCTGCTTCTATTGCGTTGCCGCCACAAACTTGTGATGTAGCACCCTGGTCGGTAGATTTGGAACCACCCACTGAGACTGAGGTTCGCAATTGCCTTTCGGCTCTCAATCGTAATAGGGCTGCTGGCCCAGATGATCTCGTGCCGGCACTTTTCAAAGAAGGTGGAGAGGCGTTAGTAGAGGCATTGACTCAGTTGTTTCAACTTGTGTGGACGACGGAGACCATCCCTCCGTGCTGGGGTCACTCGATAATAGTTCCCATATTTAAGAAAGGAGCCCGGGGCTCTTGCGAAAACCATAGAGGGATTAGTTTGACCCCAGTCATTTCAAGGGTTCTAGCATCAATTATACTTCGTCGACTCACTGCAGTTCGGGAAGTAAACATTAGGGAAGAACAGGCTGGGTTTCGCCCTGGGCGGGGTTGTATAGATCACATTTTTACCCTTCGTCAAATTCTGGAGCAGCGTCATGTGTACCGCCGACGAACAATCGTCGTATTCCTCGACTATGAAGGTGCGTTTGACTCGGTAGACCGATCTACACTTTTAGAGTCGCTTAAACGTAGGGGCGTAGCGACTAAGTGTGTGAACATGCTGTCGGGACTTTATTCCCATACTTTAGCTCAGGTTAGGGTTTGTGGTGAAGTATCTGACAGTTTCA
>LOND01000696.1:49032-75430 GCA_014220965.1 Paragonimus kellicotti | reverse complement strand
CAGTTCACTTGCAGTTGCAATGACAGTTATATCGGCAGAACGGACCGGTGTTTGCGTCAACGTATGGCCGAACACCTCCCAAAATGGTTGATTCAGTCTGCTGAGCGAACGGACAGTCAAAGGAGCAACCGAACGCGAAACCCGGCGTCGTCAATTGCGAAGCACATTTTGGAGACAGGTCACAACGTCGACCCAACCAGGTCGTTCACTGTGTTGCTACGGCACCCAAACCCCAAAATTCTGGCCATCAGTGAAGCTGTACTGATCAAACAAAGAAAGCCAGTGTTGTGTGCGCAAAAATTGATGGTTCACACCGTCCACCTCCCCTGGTAACGGCCTTTTGACCCAAAATTCACTCTGTTCAACTATTGTTGCCACGCGCCTTTGTTATATATTCTGTTTGTATTTAGTATGCGGCTGACGAGATAAATCGAAATGTTAACATCCCGCAATGTTTGTCTTCTTGCTGTTTTGACGAATTGGATCAAGGGAACTCAGTGCTTTAAACCTTTCTGAACGGTTCTTATTTTAAACACCATCAGTGGGTTTCCAGGGTTTTTGAACAACCCTCTCGAATGGGGGGTGTCGGAATTTTGTTTGTAAATGACAATCGGATGCAACAGGCATTTAAAACGGTCGTTTCCTTGATTGAATTTGAATGAGGCAGTGAAGTGGTATTAATCATGTGATGTTCTAAATAACACCACCTGCATTCTGGTCGGACGCGAACGTGCAGTCGATTGTGAGCATTAGAATAAAGGTCCATAATGCGAAAGCCAGGGGTGAACTAATTAATTAGAATGACAGAAGGTAACCATGGAGGCGGGCGATCGAAAACGGTGAAACATCAGATTAACGATTACCAAGGTTACTGTAGCATTTGAACAGCTCGCTTTTGGGCACATGTGGCCGTTTAACTAGCAGTTCGGCAGATTGATTTAGGGCTTCCTGGTTTCCCTCAGAATCACGTGGACATCGTGAACTTTGACTCTCCGTTCAGTTCGGACTAAATGTTCCTCTATTGTCAACAGTAGGTCTTGTCCTTCAGTCTTTCTACGGTCTTCGATGTTTCTATCCACGCTTCCGGTCATTTAGGAACATGTGCACATTAGTGGCTCATTTGTGTCCTTTTTACTGATATGATTGATGTGAGCTGCTTGTTGCTAATCAGGGAGGCTCGCTGGCTGTGCTTTCTAGGTTCTGGATCAGACGATTTTTAGATCCGTTGTCGTGGTTAACCAGTGGCCACATGTGGGCGAGTCTTTTCGGGAACCGTTATCTTTCCTTTCTAACAATTAGTGCTACTGTATTATTTGATCGAGGCGGTTGCTATCAGTGTTCCCAGTCTGAGGAATGAGTCACTTTTCTGAGAAATGTGGGAGGTCTGGATTCGTGATTGAGCTTCCGGGATTTGTTGCTCATGTTTCATTTCCTTGCATTTGGCTATTTTGGTACAGTGCTCATCCGGAGGGTTATGTCTTGTTCCGTCCTAACTAATCCATTGCTGTTGTTCCGAATTAAACCAATTCTTCTGTGTTTTTGATAATCAGCTATCATTCACATGGAGTACGCTTTGTACGTATGAGGATGTGTATTTGTTAGTAGGCGCCTATGAAGCAACACTTATCATTCAAACAACTTGTGGAAGCGCTTCTCCTGCTTCGTTGGTTATGCTCGCTTACAAAATACTTGAGCGAACGCAAATTGAGTTCCCATTCTTCTCGTTGGCAGTTACTTGTTTGTTTACGTCTTTGAATAAGTTCTATTCACATACGCGGCTAGCAGTGATCGAGTAAGCAGTGTCAATCAGATCATCCGATATCTATTCGGATTTATCCCCAATGACATACTCGAGAGCAGCTGTTCATTGGATCAAGGGTAATGGGTTCAATTCGATCGCATGAGAATGAAAACAATATTTTTTTTAGTTACACGAGTATCATAAGAAAATGCCACTGTGACAACCTAAATTGAAAGCCCGTCAGAAAACATCATGCGACAGTTTAAAAAGTCCTATTATTCACACCAACAGTTTACATTAAAAGAGCAATCATGAGTTCAGTTAAACTAACCTTGACGAATGCATCGACACGATCATAGTGGGCGACTAATTCAGAATCATCCCATAACTCTTGGAGGTTTACAGAATTCGAAGTGTCATCGAGTACCGCTGGCCAGATCTGTCGATTAACCATGCGCGACTGCGCTGTTCCACTCGGACGCACTGCAGACATTCGGTCATAGGGTAGTTGTCTACTGAAACAGAAGACAAGAATAGGCATGACTTCGTAAACAGTTAATCATGTGTGCTCATAAGTCTTGCAAGCAGGTTGCGTTTGAATTTCAACCGCAACCCCTACATCTGCTGTAACTCCAAAGAATACAGTCATGGTTCAGTGCGTGGGTTAAGAACGCCGTCAGTAGAATAGTACTGTCGATTTCCCGCATCAGCAGGCCAACCTTATTGCAAACCCCACCCTGTAAACTAGTTCATCAGATGCTCGCCCATCAGCATGGCTGGAATGAACGGACTGGTTGGTGTAATTTTCACATAGCGCGGATTAGTCTAACAAAATGTCGGGATGCACAAGACGCCATACCGTTCAACGTACAGTCTCTTCGTGTTTTGAAAAACAAAACAAGACTTTGAAAGAACAATTGAGTACCAAGATAAAACCAAACGTTTAGTAATAAAAAACAAAATGTACACTCAATTAATTGTGAATTAACGGAGATATTTAGCTAGAAGAAACGTATTCTTTGCGAGCACGAACATGTGAATTGTTCTATTCAAAACAGAGCACCCAACACAAGAACGTGTATACCGAAGCTATTCAGTTACTCTAGTCTGATGTTATGCACCGACATAAGTGGTAAAAACCTTCGCGAACGGCTGACATAGTCATACTAGTCAACATTTCAAAATAAAGGCGTAGCCATCTTGTTTGGAACAGTCAAAAAGTGGGATCGGTGAAAGCAACAGCACAAGACAGAAATACCTGACTGGTAATGAAAACTAAGTCACCATTGTTATTGCCAAAGACAGCAATGCATCCAGGGTTATCGCTGATGCGTAAATGCAACGAAGGCGGAAAGAAAAGGCAAGCTCTGGCTAGGAAAACAGGGGGAGGGAGGCTAGCTAATAAAAAAAGATATCTACATCCAAACCCTGAAAACCAAGGTGCTCACGCTTTGCAAAAAAAAAACAATCCAGTTATAGGCGGAAGTAAGGCATCATCAGCTTCTCTACAGCTTTCCCTACTTCACGTCATTAAGTGCACTCACTTCACAGACAACTCGGCCAAACAACGACAACATTCACGCCACTGAGCTCGATTAGCCGCCATCTCACCATTAATTCTCCAACTACCGACGCTGTAAGTCGCGATGGCCCAAGCGCGAAAGAAGAACCCGACCTACAATGGTCAACCCTTTCATGAACGACCTCATTTTTCTACACCAGGTCATCATCTATCCACTTCGAAACCTCACAACAGTCGGCCGAAAAGTGTCGGCAAATAGAGCGTAGTGTAGCAGACGATTAGCTGGCATCCTTACTACTTTACCTAACCATCTAAGTTTGTGAAAACTTAAAAACTAGATAAAGAAACTCCCTTGGTAATCACTGCTCGCTTATCGGTCGGTGCCACCGGATGCGGGCATCGATCGCAGACATCGGTCATCGAATACCTGAAAATGGTTCACGTCTTCTACCATCATCATCAGCGTCATGCAGCACGCGAGGACGAACAAGTACTGTAGTCGGTGCCGCTCACCTCAACACAGCATGAAGATCGAATGAAAGACTGACAGAGGTTGAAAATTATTAAAAGAAGTCTAAGCTGAAGAACTAGAAATGGTATGGATGCAGGTACGCCACTGACTGAGACACACCGCCATCTAGAATAGTGTCTATAACCAGCGGTTTGAGTGATCACGAGAACTCCAGCAAGGCAGGCGACACCCACCCACTTTGCTCAGTGGAGCAGTCAGGCTTCTCATATTTCGTGACCACGTTGTCGCTTGACCACCACGTGGTTTCACCCAACTGTTGGTGGTCTCAGTATATAATGCCCGGTACGGTAAACGCTCAGCTGGCATACGGAGTATGTGACCCAACCATCGCAGGCTGTGCAACGTGAGTAGTTGACCAATTGATCGCGCACCTCGAGTTACAATACATGTCGGCGAACTGCCGCATTGCTCACGCGATCAGTCCATCAAACGCAGGCTATTTGGCGGAGACAACGATGGTCAAATATAACAAGCCTGTTCATATTTTCATTACGAACCGGCCACGTTTTGGAACCAGAGATCAAAACAGACGCAGGTTGGCAAGGTCAACTCGTACCTTTGCTATCCTCGCTGATACCTCATCAGCCGGAGTTCCAGTCCCGGCAGTGACGAGGATATGCACTACTGACGAGTTCTAATGAGAGCGAACTCGAGCCTAGTGTTTCTTTTGAAAGCGCCGACTGGAAGTCTATGGGAATGCGTACCTGCGACCAATAGTGAACGTTCAATTTGAAATATTACCAAGTTGACAGATAGTGGTACCAGTAGGTGAAACTGTACAGTCTCGAGCGGATTACCTGCAATAAAGAAAGTAGGAGTGGAAATGCCCCAGTCTTGAAGTAACACTGCACTTTGAAGGTGCGAAGCGCATTCCATACAAACCAGCCCGGTCATTCACCTTGTTCAGCATGGTCTGCATGTCTTCGGCAGAGGGGCTAAGTAAGACAATGTCGTCCGCATACTCCAGATCGGTCAACCGAGCGCCAGGAAGAAGCTTGACACAAAGTCCACTCGATCCTAGCGCACCCTCAGAATGTCTTCATGACAAAATTGAACAGGAAACGGAAATCGAACCCTTAACGAAACCACTAGAAGTTATGATGCGAACAGCTGTCATAAACCTCATTGCTTGCAGAGTGAGCATACAGTGATCTCAACAGATTCACGTATTTCCCTGGTACTCCCTTGCGAAGAAGACAGTTCCAGAGAACGTTACGAGCAACTGAATCGAAAGCAGCCTTCAGATCCAAAAAGACCACGACCGTCGGCTGCCTATAAGAGTCGATGTTCCAGTCGTCGCAAGTGCAAAATGTGACAACCGCCCTCGACGATCGGAATCTGGCGTTCTTCACGTATCTGGCTTTCTCTGGGTTTAGTGAGCCGACGTAAAATGAGCCAGTGAGTAACTTGGAAGCAACAGATACCAAACTGATGCCTCTGTGGTTGTCACATAGACTTCGGGCCCCTTTTTGAAAACGGGAATTACTGTTGACAAGCACCAATCGCGAGGTACCTCTTCAGTCTCCCAAATCGTCTGGAGGAGTTTTGTCAGTTCTGATATCAACCTCTCCCCGCCATCCTTGAAAAGAGAAGAGGTCTGGTCCAGGAGCCTTATTACGCTTCAATAATTTGAGCTCTAGGACCACTTCTGCTTCCGACGGAGGGCCGTCTGGAATGCAATAACTGACCATTCGGGTCCCGTCGTCCACATGATCTGGTTGAGGCCAGCTGAACTGTTCTTCAAAATGTTCAGCCCACCTGTCAAGTCGACGCGATTGATTGGTGATAAGTGAACCATCTTTTTCACATATGGTCTCACACCGACTCGACGACCAGTACAACCACGGATAAAAGCCTTCTGCAATTCCCAGATAAAAAGGCCCTTTCCATCTCTTTCGACTGTTCGACCAAGTAGTGCTCACGGTCTTTGCGCAAGCTTTAAGTCAGCTTGCGTTCTCGACGGTCGTCATCATATTCAGAACCAGGTGGGATCGAGCGACGCTTGTTCATGAAATTTAACAATATGAATCAAGGTTATTCGGAACGTACAGTTCAGCCAACCGAGTAGCACTCGCAATACATGTTTGATGAAAAGAATCATACACAAACCAACAACAGTTCGAGCTGCACGTGCTAACCACACTGCAGACCTCCCCAGCTAGCTGATTAGTTTTGCAGGGAAAGAGATCAGAATCACACTGAGAAAACTATAGGAATATTTCAAATTAGTACGATACATTTGTATCTCAAGCGATATTGGTATTACGTGTGAATTGGCAGGAGCACTTACGGTCTGCCGGTTACATCAGCATACGAATAGACAGACCGAGCAACAGATCCGATTCACCCCTCGAAGGGATATACTTTCAGTTGCACAGTATCGCGTTAACGAGTCTGGATGTCAACTAAAAACATTTCAGAATTGAGCATCAAAATAATCACGCTGCGATTGGAAGACCTACTGCGACAAACTGGACAGAGTCAAATGTATAAGACAGGGCGGTAGACAGAGGTTCCAGGAAGTGTAGCCTCCAACGCCTGCTTGTTTAAGGCCAAAATGATTAGTATCCTTAATTCCGGATGAATGGCTTTAGTTACAGCTGATTGCCATTCCATGACTATTTTGTAGCAAGAGTTTATGGGATAAACGCCTGCTGTATGTCGTGATTCTTCTCTAACGTTGAGCTGGGGGCCCGGATAGCATCTCAACCCACAAACAACCGAGCTTTTGACACTAATATTGATCCTATACTGTGTCGGCGGTTGAGTAGGAGGGTAGGCATTCGTCACACTCACTGCATCCAGTAGAGTGGGCAGGCTAAACTACGCTACTGCCAGTTCTCACCTAACACCAATGACCTTAATAACCATCACTACGGAAGGCAGTATGACAACGACTTATGTCGTATCACTGGATCCTGCCCAACCACCAGAAGCAATCCTTCTAAAGATTCCAAAACTGACAGCCAATTTTAGTGTAGGTGCCTCCTAAGGTCAATAGATATGATCCCACCCCCGGTTCTCCTACTCCGCTGATTAGGCTAAGCGCCTTCAAGGTTCGTCTCCTGAAGTAGATAAGTCACCAGGTTCCTTCAGGCACGGACGTCACACTCGTCCAAAATTGACGTCTGCAGCAGTTCAGGGACAGAAATCCGCAACAGTACCGGTCTGATGGCATCTTCATTGTTAATCCCAGTCTGATCGTGCACTAACACTGAATCTAAAGTGACAACTAATGATAGACTGTTGTCGTTATTGGAGCTCAATACTTGCATTCTCTGCATCAGAACACTAAAACAAAAACACGACAAAGTGAAGACAGCAAAAGACAAGAGAAAACATAAAGACTACATAAAACGGCAAACTGAATATGTTGTAAGGAAGTCTCACTGCACAACAGACGTAGTCAAATTGACAGCGCTGAAACTTACAGTCCAGTTGCACCCGGCGCACGATAGTAATTTGGCGGTAAACTGTTTCGTATCGCCCTGTAACGTGCTAAGTTAAGCGTGTGATGAAAACCGGCGGGATGCAAAAATCCAAATATCACTCCGCGGTTCAAACCGATAGCCATGAAAGTACAGTCGGCGTCGACACCGCATGGATGGGAAAATGAAAACAGTTCCACTTAATAAACAACGCCAATAATCAATATACCGTTCAACATGCTCAACGGTTTGTGATTTTAACTTGAAGAAGAGTCCCAGTTGTAGGGTCACCGATTAGAGTTCACAGGACAGTTAGTGTCTCTTAGCTTGAGGCGATCGAGCAATCTCTGCACCACTCACAAGCGAATGTAGTTGTATTTGAACATGATAATTTAGTCGTGCTTAATGTGAAGTCAAGGGTCAACGCAGTTGACTCACAAAAACGTGACCGGAGTTCAAACCCCGGTCGGCGGCAAAGATATGTACCAGTAACGAGCTCGAACAAGGGTGAAACTCGAGTATACTGCACTTTTTCGAAAGGCGCCGTGGCGCCAACTTAGCAACAGCTATGTAGCAGCATACAACAGGGTAAAAATCAGTGCCGACAGCGAATTCTTGTCGTGAAAACAGAATCATTGGTTATAACAATTATCAAACATCTATCGCTTTTCTTCGAATTCTGTTTCGAACGAATTCAACCAGCGTCATTGCACAGGTTCAACTGAGAAAAACACTTTGATGTTCTTTGAAACACATTACTTACAACACGATAAAGGTCAACAGCATTGCCGATTACAAGCGTTACGAAAACAAGCAAAGCGAGTGCAAATGATTAGATTGTGTGATAAATTACTGTGTTGTGTGAGCACTGGAAAAATAACCTAGTGTGCATAAAACTGACTGACATTGCAGGCAGCAACGTAGTTGAGGTTACACGATATTCTTGATCTTCGTAACTTCTGTTCTCGCTAGGTTGGTAGAAACCAACCGATAACGGTCTTTGAGCAAATGCGTATTACCTACAAATCCATCCCAGTGTACAAGAAGCCGCAATGCTGTTAATGAGCTGTGACGAAGAACATAGGGTATTTCCGGCCGATGGAGTCCGAGAAACTCACTACCCGGCTATCAAAGGGCATGAAGTTGGAAGTTAGCTAAAAATTGGAATCTACACACAAAACAATTCCGCCTGAGTACACGTTTGAAACCTTGTCAACCAAGTGTAGGATGTCACCGTACATTTTGAAAATCTATTATCCAGATATCATCTGTATAACGCAACAATAATCATCGACAGCATAAAATAAATCTATACCTCCATCAGCTCACTACGTTCAGCCCCAAAATGCATCAAAGTGGAGCCATATTAGAAAACTTCTTTATAACGTCTTTCACTGACACATATACACTATGCACAAACACGTCAACTGAAACCCGTCAGACAGCCGGAGCAATAGAAATAACCATGGCCGGCGTCCACCACCATATGGACAACCCCGAATTATCTTTCATTTCAGACCGTGCTACTCATCAAAAATTCTGAGCTGATACACAAATATTATGAACTAGCACACTCAAGCGCCTGTGAGCACCAGTCGTTAAAAAACAACAATAACAAAAACTACCAACCGGAAGTGAGACGTCGTATCCTGGTAAAAAAATAAACAGCTAAGACACAAAACAAACACAATAAACGAATGGGAATATCACAAAGGAATATGTTCGCAACAGCATTATATTATCAAACGGAATGTTGATTGAGCACGACAGGAGGATGGCATACGACAGTGCGTGAAGTGGAAAAGGCAAGCACATTCACCCTGAGGTGAAACAAGAACATACAAACGGCCTATTGTCCATTCACAGGAAACAGGCTGAGAAAATGCACCGCTTGATTGTCATTTGCGTGGTAGTGAGGGGGCCAGGTCATTTGGGAGAAACAATGGCAATCCCACAAAGAACTGAAGTAAAACAGCGAATGTTAAAGCTCGGAATTTTCCAAAAGCGGCGGCGACCGTACAGCCCGAGTCAACGGAGACTGAACGCCGGAACTTCTGCACGCAACGTTCACATTTTGTTCCACCAGGTTGGACTGAGGCAGCCTACGTTTGAGCATTGCAGAAGAGAAATGCAACAGCCTGGGGGAACGAGGCATACGTCTGGAAGGGGTGACTGGTAAGCGTGGAATAGCTCGACGTCGCAGTGATAAGCGACTAAGCGATGAGGGAGTATCTGAACAGGGACTATTCGGAGCAGACCGGGAAATGAGGTTTGCTGAAGAAGAAAAAACGGAACAAGTGATGCATACACAAGCCAACGGAAACAGAACGGATTTCCGTAATAAGAGAATAGATTAAACCGCTGAAAGGAAAACTATATCAACACTATGAGACAGCTGGTGGTAATGAGCGATGGATACATGTTGCAACCCAGCAATACAAGTCTTTACGCAAATAATTCTGGTGGTTGCGACTGGCAAACCTCAGCTCAAGAAATTAAGCTTCCGGATAAACCGAAGCTTCTATCGCCAATAACGTGATGACAGAGGAAATGACCAAATAGCCGATGAGAAACTCTGGAAGGCGGAATTCGGTTAAACACCGTTGGGCATAGTCAAAGTAAACACCAGTTCTACAGGGGCAGAATGGATAAACCCTACGCACAAACTCCATTAACATAGACAAGTCAACAGTGACTAGATCCGTTAGGATAATAGGAAAAGTCGCAGGACCGGAACACTTCAGATCTAAAACATCTACCTTGCTCGACGAGTTAGTGCAACGAAAGAGAGATACCAAAACATCAGAGCGACAACAAGAAGATCACAAAAAAGTAACACCTCTGAAGCGTAAGATCACAATACTCATGACGATAATGCCGAGATACAGTGACGATGGTGCTTATTTTTAACGACAGTGTTCGATGAAAGAAACAGAGAGTGGAGGACCATCAGAAATCAATCAGTTGCCTTACGAAAAAAACAAAATCTATCAGAATCCAGCAATCACAAGATAAGATACTGAAGAACGCGAGAGGTCCATCGACGACCAAGCCACGAATAACTAAACTACTGGAAACAAAAACGTACTGCCTGCCAACCGAAAGTTCGCATAGTCTGTGGGAGTACACAATTGATTAGGCCGCATGGGAGATAGACTGGGTGCCGATTCGCACTGATGTGAACTGCGTCGTGCAAGATTATCGTTAAACGCGAGATGAACGGAATCACAAAAAGCACCGGATGTCAATGAAATATCACAGAAAGAATCCGGAAAAGGAGGCGCGACGATTTTCAATCCGTCGTTCGTAAAATGTGTACACGGTAAGTAGTCAGATACTGCGTGCGCCAACTCAGATCGTTTGTGGGTCAGGGTTGTCGGCATTTGGCTTGTTTCATCCAACCAAGTTTGTAAACTTGGAGCTGCTATGTGATCACATTCGGTGGGGATGTGTCCATTCGTAATCAGCTGATTGTCGGTAACGGATAATGATACCTCGCGCTGCTCACTGGGTAGTTCGGTCGCAATCTGTGTGCAAAAATTCTGCTTGAGCCCGACAAGCTGAGATTTGTTGGGTGAAGGCATGCTGAGCGCAGTAGCCGGTAGTGAGTGGTTCAAAGTGGAATTGGGCTAATGGAAATGATAGAAACATCTGAGTAAGACAATAAAGCCGTGTAAATATACATTAGGCTAGATTATAATATGGCTCAAACACTTGCTAATCAACATAGCAATGCGGAAAGTAACAAGAAAGAAAATTACTAGAACAAGCAAGATTGATCAGCAATCCGCCGGATATATTCACGTCAATCAACGTCTTTATTGACGATGAAAGCGCCAATTAAATAAGCGGCATCTCGCAACCTTATTCAACGGAGGAATCACAATTGTCCAATTCTGAGACAGCGTAGTTGTTAGAACACTGTGTCAGTCCAACTATTGTTTTCCCCATCGACAGTCATGAGGTGATAAATATATGTAGGGTATGCCACCCAAACATAGTGGTCGGTGTACTTTTGCTACTTGAACAAATGATTACGTATTCCGACTTTTTTAAAACAAGTTCCTGCGGATGGCCGTGCTACTCACGAGATCATTTCACTTGCTGTAGGCGAGCTGGTAAGGGAAACAACCATGAAATTTTGCAAGTCTGTTCAGAACCTCGTCACAAACAAACCAAGCTAGTTAACAATAAATGAAAATGGATTACACAAAGACAACATACATCATTTCGACTAAAGATAACGGACGCTTTCGGCTTGAAAGAGGTCATATGGAAATCGGATTAGTCACTGACGAAATAAAGATTTGGCAGCAATCGCACTATCTGCAGACGATATTACTTCAGACCTTTCTTTAGGCTAATTTTTCTGGCATTAAATAATAAACATTGTGACATCTTCAGCTAATGAATAAAACATCTAAACAATTAAATTTTACTCACAAATGGACGTGGACTTATACAAATTGAAAATCACGAAAAAATAATCGCAGCTATTGTATTCCTACAGACCATTCAGCCAGTCTCTTTAAAAAAAAGAGACACTACCATCGAGTTTCGCCCTTGTAAGAGTTCGTCAGTAGTACATTTTCTCGCGACGGCCAGGATTTGAACTCCGGTCACGACTCCACATTTGTGTTGACTACTGCACCACTGGCCTCACATTAGGCGCGACTGGAATATCATTCAAACGGTCAGTTACATTCACTTGCAAGTAGTGTTTATATTACCTAGACATCTCGAGAGGAGGCACAGTAACTGTCTTAACTCCGATCGAAGACAACACGATCAGGACTACTTAAGTTGAAATCGCAAGGAGGATTATGCTTGTTGAGCGGTATTTTCATTATTGATGAAGTCATGGGTTCGCTTAAAACAAGATGGTCGTCCTCGTTAAAGCTTGCCAGCAGAACACATTTTTGTCATGACTGGGGTCTGCACTCCAATATTTTAATGAGACAACTGTATTGATCGCAGACAAACTAACACCATATCGGATTCGATCGGGTTATCACAACCAAATGCTCAGGCAAGTGAGCAGTTGTTGAGAGGAGGCACTTTTTCCCACAAATTTACTTTATTTGCCCCAAAATGGGATTTTTCCTTTAGCGATGTAAAGGCCCACCAGGTTGTTTAATTTTTGAGTTTGGCGCTTACGTTTGATCGGTCCGTTAGGTTGCCTGACTCAAAGATCTTTTTATTAAAAAAAAAATCTGTAAATATATTGACTGCACACTAATATTTCGCCTTTTGACTAGGTTTGTCTTCTTCCCCACCTGTTTGGAGAGGTTCTAAGTGTGACAGCTGTGTCTCGTGACTTGCAATTGTGATTTCGCGACTTACTATGTTATTGTGCGTTCCTTTCGTGATCCTGATGCTACTCGTGGCTTTTTCTGTCCATTCTCGCCTACTTCTTTTTGGGTGATTATCATAACTCCCATCAATGACCTGAATGAAATATGAACGTCCCCTCTTCGCTCCATTATCCCTAGGCTTACTACGTTCAATCTCCTAGACATACTATTGATCCGCCTGACGACGTACAGTAATGGAGTCTACTGTGATGTGGCCCAAAGGGTCCCTTGAGGGGGACTATGCCAAAAACACGTGATTTGAACGATCGTGATGGACACATTAAGTGGCGCAGACAGCGATCACAAGAACAGCTGTTCGATGCATTTGTAATCGAAGCAAAACACTATAGCCAGTCAGCAATAAACAAAAATGAGACGATCCATTGTAAAGCTTAAGAGTTGTAAATAAAGGCACTGGATCTCCGGAATTCAAATCACGCCGAGATTCACTTCCCTCAATTGACAAGAGCGATTCGCCTTCAAAAGAAGCAAACGTCCAATGAAGCTAGTAGAAAAGGTTAGTGACTTTTGGTGTGATTTTTTTAAGACGAACCTCATCACTGAGGGCTCCGCAATACACAAGACAAGACGTTTTAAAAACCGTCTCCGGACGTAGCAGTGCTGGGCATTACATATCAACAGATACATGACATACATGACACATGACAGAACGTAAAAAGTAGGTTTGATTTCCTCAATACCATAGCAAAGAGCTCTGAACCTTCAAAAATCATGGAGCATAGACTTGAACCAATAATCACCGCCGTTCATGATTGTCGTCAACGTCCGTAATGTCAAAGTGCGTCGCTGCTGGTTAATGTAGGAATTTCTACAGCATTACAGTGAATCCCTGAATCCGAGAGCTTAATTCAATAGAACGTCTTCGAGACAAAAATAACCCTTTTTGATCCTTAAGCACTATGCATTTAATGTTTCTTTCATCCCCAAACAAGCTGATCAACAGTACATCCGGGAAAATGGGCGTAGTGAACGTTCACAAATGTGAACAAGTTCACAAATGAACAGGTGTGTCCCTTTGAAGATACAAAGAGACAAAAGTAGTATAAGCAGCTACATTTGTGTAGTCTAACGTGTGGTGGTTGATTAAGCTGAAGTACAAGAATGGGTCTCTTGCACGAAACAAGTGCGAAAATGTCATTTGGTACGAAGGCAGGAGGAGGCTGACACAAAGTTGAACTCTTGTGAACAACTCACACCGATTTGAATCGAAATCGAGAAAACAGTGTTATTACGGCGCTGGCACGATGAAGCCAGGATCTAAGGTAGGAAGTTTCACTGCTTAGAAGTGTCCCAGTTAGAGTTGCATGGTGCAACGATGCATATTCATTGCGTGACTGTGTATATACAAACTGACCAAACGAAAAATTAATGCGAAACAACGTGGCAGTAACGACGCCGATAACCAATCGTGTAAAATCATAGCTCCAAGACCTGACTGTTCAAACCATTCTCGTTTGTGTTGGAGCTACCTGGAAGTACGCAGTTCACACCATTAAAGTTGCGGGTTTTATGACACAAAGCGTTCACTATTACGTGATATACACAATGAAATGCGTGTGACCACTGGCAGGCTCACAAACCTAAACAACGGAATAAGCCGCGGCAACAACCTCGAACCAGCAAGTGTATACCACATACATGTAAACGTCCGAAGTATAAGAGCTAGAAGACGAAGGTGAAACCTTTAAGATCCCACTGAGATAAACGGGATGATATAAAGTCGTTGAATCCGGCTACGTTCATCACAGTTATCCGAAAATTCCATTTATCCGTCCCATGTTTGAACATGTTTGAACATTGCAGACACAAAAGTGATATGGATTACGGTCGACTTGTCAAGAATACTGCCTAGCTAAATGGGAAGACGAAATAAACGAAACATGAAATTAAAAATTGGTCGCCATTCCTCAACTCCCTATTATTTACACTGTTGCAGCTACGACAAAGCAACACAGCTGCATGATAGAGCCACACGTCAAAGTCGGTGAGCAAACGGTAAAATATATAACTAGCTGACTCGCAACTATCGAGAAAAATTACCAAAACCTAGACACAACAGTTAAAACAACGCGGGCAGGAAGTTGTGAAGAGGTCAAATGATCAATGTCGTTTTGTAACGCGCGACCGAAACTAGTTAGCGCGCACGGATTGAATTAGAAGTGATCGCTACGTCAACGTCGTGCACGAAGACCCCGAAGCAACGGACAGTCAAACAAGCAAGGAGGACAATTGCACCTAAATTACCGCTGCGTGTTGCGTAATACATCTTTGGATACAATATCTACCTGCTCTTCTGATTGTATGTTACAAATTGGCGACCCTGCCAGGATCTGTGTTCACATACGAAATCGTATTCCTGTAGAATCTCCTGCCATCGGGCTAGCTGCCCCTCTGGGTCTTTGAAGTTTTGCAACCAGCGGAGGGATTGTGATGCCCTGCTGTCGATAAAACGTTTCCCAGATAGATAAGACTGAATTACCCTCAGATGCACGTAGTGCCGGCTTACGCACCAGACTGCAACTTTCCCAGTTGCCACAATATATCTAATAAGCAGACCTTCCTTGATACACTTCGGCGGGGCCCATTCAAATCGCAGACAACATCTATTTGGAGACATCCCACAGGCGCCAGAAAGACTATTATGATAAGAAGGTTTTCGGAGCTCCCCTGAAGGTTGGCGAAACAGTGTGGTTACACAACACGGTTCCGAGCCCGGGAGTCCCGGCGAAGATGCACAAACAGTGGAAAGGCCGTATGTTGTCGAGACGAATAGCTTTTGGAGGCAGACATGTTCAGATTTAGTGATAACTGACAGCCAACCGGATAAGACATGCCGTATCGTGGTCCACTTCAATCGACTAAAGCCATACACACAGACCGCAGTCCGTGAAGATACCATCGGACGCTCCCGATGTCGGGATGGAAGTTGAAGTTCCGAATGTGTTAGGCATAGGTGAGGCACCGGGGACGGTGCCCAGCGAAGAGGGGAATTGTGTAACGCGCGACCGAAACTAGTTAGCGCGCACGGATTGAATTAGAAGTGATCGCTACGTCAACGTCGTGCACGAAGACCCCGAAGCAACGGACAGTCAAACAAGCAAGGAGGACAATTGCACCTAAATTACCGCTGCGTGTTGCGTAATACATCTTTGGATACAATATCTACCTGCTCTTCTGATTGTATGTTACAGTTTCACTGTGCAAATTCGAACTATGGAGGCGGGCAGTATGACTGGTGATAGTTTTGACTGACACGTGTCAGCAGCTTTTGCCATTTTAAAGAAAATTAAGAAGCACTAATGCAACCACCCGCCTCCTTCAAAAATTGCATGATAAAGGTTCATGATCGGTCGAAACTGCCTGTCATACCGAGTGCTTTTTATTAGAAAGAGGTTTTTAGAAATTCATGCGCATATATTTCAATGGCGTCCAACACAAAATCGGCGGCACCACAGCGCAGTTAGTGACTAAATGAATCCGAAAGAACGATAATCAAGGAAGCAGACACCGAAAACAGTAGAAACGTACCAGTTCTATTATACTTTCTGTGTGCTGCTCGAGTGTAGGTGCTTGATCGTCAAACGCACCGGTGGGTGTTGATGAATGTGCAAGGTTGGGCCCACACGTCATTGGTAAAGCGGGTTTTGATTCATGGAACAGTACGCGACATACCGGAGGATCTAACGTAGTCGGAGTGGAAGCAAACAAAGCAGGCGAGAACCGTCCGTCGGTCTGGTCACAACCGGAAAAAGGTTGCGTGGAACCGGAAGATGGTGATGAAAGGGAACTTTTGATCACGTTCTGTTTGCCACGTGTAGGTTGTCCAGAAGACAACCTGAAGGCGCCCTTTCGCGGTTTAAGAGGAGGTGTAAATTTGACCCTTCGTGAAGGAAAACAAGCTTTGTCTTCGCACAATAAGGATTCGGCGAAATCAGTGTGTGGGGAAGATTCATTCAAGGTGGTTGGTGTTTTGATGGATAACGGAGGATTGATTGAGTGGGAAGAAGTAGTTGTGGAGCAATATTCGCCATTGACCTGCAAAAGTGATGCGGGAGTAATCCGTAAGCAGCAAACGTTTGAACAAACTACAAGTACGCGTATTTCAAAACCTATACTACAGTGACGAACCTATGGGTGGCCGTTGTCCTTTATTTATACTAATCCACTATTTGTCCACCTAGAATCTTACGCAAACCGGCTGCGACGCCAGTAGAGTGCGCGATATGACAGATAATCAGGTGGCCTCTTGAGTACATGAACTAGTCATCTAAGCCAATGCAGCCTACATGAATGAGCGAATAAATCCGCAAGTCTCAAACCACGTGTGTGTATGTGAAGGCTTTGCTCTATTGTAAAGCAGTAGAGTAACAATAGCCTCACAATCGCTTTACATAAGCGCCCCGTATGCTTCACACTTGATTAAATGAAGCCAGCGACGCCCCTGCATTAAAGATATGGGTTGAAGTATGGAAATGTAGAACTGATAGTGTGTGTGTATACTTGTTCGGTACAGTGCCACGTATAGCAGCCAGTTGATACGGAATTACGTCCTAACGTTATGCTTCTCCAACCATGATGATGATGATGATGCTCCTATACCGCGGTATTCCACGCATAGACAGCAAAACTCCATTCCCCAGAGTTTCGAATGTCCCAATTTCACACAAAGTAACAGCGCAATTTTGCCTACAGTTTGTAACCCCGGATGGGTATTTCTTTTCCATTCCCCGGAGTTGCTCAAAGTCGTTGTTTTTATAGCATCCGATCTACAAGTGACACCGTGAAAATCTATACCTGTATTGATTTGGTTTGCCATTAAAATTCTCTAAAAAAGTTCACGCCTTTGGTTGTGCTGTATGGGTGGGAACCGAGGGGGACACGATATAACATCCAACCCTGCATATAAACGAAGTGAAAGGAACAGGTTGTTTCATTAAATAGAACATGCCTATGTAGTTGGAACAACTATGCCATTTGATCTGCAGAACCTACAGCATCGTCCAAATTGTTAAGTAATCTGAGTAATGGATTACAATTCAGACGGAAACCTAGCTTTTTCCTTCCTATGGTCTGTTTCTTGAGCTGTATCAAGGCGACGAAATACAATGAACATTAGAATCCTTGCTATGACAGATTATTTGTACAAACCATGGTCCACATCCTGAAAACAGAAACGATCACGGATTGATCCCAGCTCAGAGGGGCTTTCCCAATCGGCTATACCAGATGGAATAATTAGGTCAAAACCTCAAGACCCTTTTCGAAAGGCGTCCGCTTGAAGGCCTCGGGGCCAGCAACCTTACTGCAGATGAGTCGAAATGTAATAGCGTACGTTAATTTGTGTAGCCGAACGAAAACATGCTGAGTAGGAAACGGTATAACCGACATATTGCGACAGCAAGGTAGAAGCAGGAAGTCCCTCGAAATGTCCTTAGAAGTGATCCCGTCAGCTATTTAACATTCTGGACTTGTTAAGAATGTGTCCCGATCTATTCTGCTACCTTGACGTGATGGTTTTCGATCCGGAGGCCTACACTGACTAGGACTGCTAACCTACCACGTATAAAAATGTCAGAGAGGCCAAAGGGGTGCAATAAGACTAAGACTGGTTAAACGCACACGGTTGCGTGTCGCACTACCGACCGCGCAGAACTTAGGCGGTGAGACAAAGCCCCACTGAAATCGAAAATAGTATCACATTTGTGGCACTACCGTCTTCCGGATGAACAAGAAGGCAATTAGAAAAGTTAACAATAAGAAAGAAAGACGTCGATCGTCCTATCATCATCATCATAACAGCCATGAGCCTGACCAAAAGGTACTGTGGCTCGGGCTGCCGCTCACCTCAACAGTGACGTGGAATATCCTAGAAGAAAACGTTACTAAGAAGGTTGAAAATTAATAAAAGAACTAGAAATGGTATGGATGCAGGTACGCCATTGACTGCGACACGCCGCCATCTCGGATAGCGTCTCTAACCAGCGGTTTGAGTGATCACGAGGACCCCATCCAGGCAGGCGACACCTACCCACTTTACTCAGTGGAGCAGTCAGGGTTGTCGCTTGACCACCACGTGGTTTCACCCAACTGTTGGTGGTCTCAGTATAATGCCCGGTACGGTAAACGCTCAGCTGGCATGCGGAGTACGTGACCTAACCATCGCAGGCTGTGCAACGTGAGTAGTTGACCGATCGATCGCGCATCCCGAGCGTTCCGGAATACGCGCCGGCGAACTGCCGCATTGCTCACGCGATCAGTCCACTTAATGTGGGCTAACTGGCGGAGACAACGATGGTCAAATACAGCAAGCCTGTTGATATCTTCCTTGCGAACCATAGAGCAAAACAGAACGCACACAAGCATTATATACTCTTCCTTTCAGCGACAATCGAACGTCTTTTCGACGCCACAGATGACGCAGGTTGGCAAAGGCAACTCGTGCCTTTGCTATCCTCGTTGATATCTCATCAGCAATATTACAAGCTGACGAGATAAGTGCTACCCAAGTAGGTGAAACTGTCCACAGTCTCAAGCGGATTACCTGCAATAAAGAAAGTAGGAGTGGAAATGCCCCAGTCTTGAAGTAACACTTTGCACTTTGAAGGTGCGAAGCGCATTCCATACAAACCAGCCCGGTCATTCACCTTGTTCAGCATGGTCTGCATGTCTTCGGCAGAGGGGCTAAGTAAGACAATGTCGTCCGCATACTCCAGATCGGTCAACCGAGCGCCAGGAAGAAGCTCAACACCAAGTCCACTGGACTCCTTAAGCGCACCCTCCAAAATGTCGTCCATGACAAAATTGAACAGGAAAGGGGAAATCGGACACCCTTGACGAACACCACTAGAAGTGATGAATGCCCGAGACAGCTGTCCATAAACCCTCACCCTGCTTGCAGAGTGAGCATACAGTGATCTCAACAGATTCACGTATTTCCCCTTGCGAAGAAGACAGTTCCAGAGAACGTTACGAGCAACTGAATCGAAAGCAGCCTTCAGGTCCAAAAGACCACGACCGTCGGCTGCCTATAAGAGTGCCGATGTTCCAAGATCCGTCGCAAGGTAAAAATGTGGTCAACGCACCCTCGACCGGATCGGAATCCTGCCTGTTCTTCACGTATCTGGCTTTCTCTGGGTTTAGTGAGCCGACGTAAAATGAGGCCAGTGAGTAACTTGGAAGCAACAGATACCAAACTGATGCCTCTGTGGTTGTCACATAGACTTCGGGCCCAATGTTCAACCGTGACCGACGGTGTATTATTTAACAGGATCGAAGAACGTTCAATATAACTCAAAGTCTTACGTAACGTCAAATACAGTCTGTACGCGCAATGATCAGAGTCAGACAACTGGTAATCATAGGCGCTTTCAGTGTTCGTACCGTCTGGTAAATTGGCCAGCAAACTGTTTGGGCATTACTCTCTTAAATTCGCAGCTTACTGTATGCACTAATGTATGCTTGATGCATGTATCGGAAACGCAAACATACGGTTCTAGCATCGTTAGCCACTTGAGCTTGCCTCTAAGCAACTGTTGGTTCAAGCACTTCTCCCTCTTTCGTGGCCTCTGGTGACGCCGAAGCTGAATCTACTGGTCAAAACGGAATAGAAATCGCAATGGATTCCAAAGGAGGGCAATGTTTGATCAATTAGATTCTAGCAAACAGTCGCTTCTACGTCGCCAGATTCAACAGGCTGGTCTGTCAGAGCAAATCAGAAAAACGTTGTCTCTTCAGTACATTGGATTTTATCAAGAATGCGTTCTACGACGTCCCCAACTATCTTCTAGATCAGGCTAGAAAATCTAACATCAATACAGAGACCCGAATCCTCAGCTTGATCACCTTCCTCCAGACGAGTGTAGTCGGACAATAAATTTGATGTTTGGATACATCATATTGGAAATTCGTGAAAGTTCACTGCAATCGTGCGTATCCCAATGTCTCCGTATTTCGAGTACCACGTTCCAACGAAGAATACACATAACGTTTGTCAGATGATGGTGATGCACAGATTGCCCACTTCAAGACAAACCAGTTAACCAACGAATGAATACCAGCAGCTACGAAATCGTGCTATAGCGAGGCATATACGGAAAGAGTTGTGTAGTTGAGACAGAACTAGATTTCTGTTCTGCCGACGAGTCTAATAACCAAGCATCGCTCGATTCTACCCGCATTTGCGTATGATACCGACTATCAACAACCTAAATGAAAGCTCGTTGAAGGCTGAGTAAACACCGTGGACATCAGCTGATCAAAAAATCCAAACAAAGGGAGAAAGTGTTTTTTCTTCTGAAAACAGTTATTTTTCCGGACTCCTGATTGCAAAGGCCGTTAAGTTGCTGTAGGACCTCGTGTGAAAAAAATTGGTTCACCTAGCATTAGCTAGCCACATCGACTTCACAGATAAGCCGAACACTGAGGAACACTTCAATTGGCCTCAACCGGACCATCATCATCATCACAGATTGGGATCAGTATGGATGTGGCCACTCTCCTTCGGTCGACACGTGGCTCTGATATAGTCGTCCTGGTCGGCCGTCTTGGTGAGGCCCAGTCTCGTTTAGGTGGCAGGTTTGGGACAGCATCACATTGCTCGAATAATGGCGGGTGACTGCTGCAGTTGTGCGCTAAGCATAGGCTATTTTTAGCCAACACTAGTTTTAGGCATCGTGCACGTCAATGCTATACTTGGCGCCCGCCTTCTCCGAATCAGGCCTGGTCTCAGATAGACCACATAGCCGTTAGTTATAGGTGGCGGGGTTCCATTCAAGACTGTCGTTCTTATTGGAGCACATGCTTGGATTCAGATCATGCGTTGGTACGTTGCCGTTTTGTTCTTACTTTTGCTGGGCAACGACCCCACCGACAGCAACGTTAGCTGTTGAGAAACTGGCTTTACCATCGGTTAGGCATAATTACCAAACCAGCTTAGAAAGCTGCCTTAGTGGTACTCACTCCGAAGACCCTAATAGCTGCTGGACTCAAATCTCACAGGCCATTCAGAAAGCAGGTACTGTAGCATGCGGTAAAGGGGTACATGGGGTAAACAAACATTGGATTTCAGAGAAATCCCTGGAGTTGTTAGAAGCCAGACGGAAGGTTCCTCCTGGTAGTTCACATAACAAGTCTAGAAGAGATATCCGTAGGAAACTGAAACGTAGTCTAAAGGCTGATCGTGAGGCTTGGTTAGTGGAAAAGTTAAGGAAATGGAAACCGCTTTTGCCTCAGGGAACATCGGTAAACTGTTTAAGCTGATCCGTGCCACTGGTCCCAGGCGACCGTCGGTCAGTGAAGCTATCAGCGAGGTAGATGGTACACTAATCTGTAATAAGTCCAGAAGGTTAGAGCGTTGGGCGGAACACTTTGAGGGTCAATTTAGTTGGCCTCCTGCTTCTATTGTGTTGCCGCCACAAACTTGTGATGTAGCACCCTGGTCGGTAGATTTGGAACCACCCACTGAGACTGAGGTTCGCAATTGCCTTTCGGCTCTTAATCGTAATAGGGCTGCTGATCTCGTGCCGGCACTTTTCAAAGAAGGTGGAGAGGCGTTAGTAGAGGCATTGACTCAGTTGTTTCAACTTGTGTGGACGACGGAGACCATCCCTCCGTGCTGGGGTCACTCGATAATAGTTCCCATATTCAAGAAAGATATCAGGGGCTCTTGCGAAAACCATAGGGGAATTAGTTTGACCCCAGTCATTTCAAGGGTTCTGGCATCACTCACTGCAGTTCGGGAGGTAAACATTAGGGAAGAACAGGCAGGGTTTCGCCCTGGGCGGGTTGTATAGATCACATTTTTACCCTTCGTCAAATTCTGGAACCCACAACGAACAACAAATGCCAACACGACGAAACCGCGTAGAACAACCCGCGCCAGGCCAGGCCAAGAGACACCAGGGCCTGAGCGGGCCCCAACCACACACAGGACGGAGCACGGACATACGCCAGGCCTAAAGGAATCGTCACACTCGATCAGAGTGCAACTAACAATCGAGCCCAATCTGTGCTACCGACTACATGAAGAGAATGCACCTTGATCTCCGCGGCAATAGAGGAACCGGAAATACTACAAGACACCCACACTCTCTTAGTTGCAGCAACTTAGCCAACTCAGAGGGACCGCTCACCGCGATCCAGCCCAAGAAGGGCCGAAACACCCCGCACAGCGAGACTAAACACAGGGGTGTACCGACTAAGTATGTGAACATACTGTCGGCGCTTTATTCCCATACTTCAGCTCAGGTTAGGGTTTACGGTGAACTGTCTGACAGTTTCAGCACCAAGAGCGGCGTACGTCAAGGCTGTCTCGTCATACACATTGTTTAATTTGTGGATGGACGATATGATCGGAGGATGGTCTCGGCAGTCACAAGAGCCGGCATATGACCTCCTACCCTGAAGTGAAGAACTGATGATCCTTGATTGCGACGATGTAAGAGTAAGTATTGCTGTTTCACAACTTTCAAGCGGCATAAACAACACTGGACGCTATTTCGCGTTCTGCTAAGTACTTCGGAATGCGCTTTGCAGCCTCAAAATGCAAAGTGCTTCTCCAAGATTGTTGTGATCACGTAGATTTAATGTTAGATAATGAAGTCATGGAGATTGTGTTGACCGGTTTGTGTACCTAGGAAGCTGCATCAGCACGGGATGGCGGAGGTGTAGGGAATGAAATAGAAGCGCGTATTTCCAAGGCTAGGGCGGTGTTCGCTAATCTAAGACACCTATGGCGACAGAGGTATTTCCCTAAAGCTTAAGGGTCGCGTATATCAAACAACAGTGAGGGCTGTATTACTTTACGGCAGCGAAACGTGGCCGCTCAGGGTAGAGGACGTGAACCGTCTTCAGGTATTTGACCACCGATGTCTGCGTTCGATCGCTCGTATCGGGTGGCACCAGCGAGTAAGCAACGAGGAGGTTAGGAAGCGGGTATTTGGATACTGATTGTCAAACGAGTTCTTTCCATTCAATCCTTGTATTTACACAGACTTAGATGGTTAGGTCATGTACTAAGGATGCCAGCTAGTCGTTTGCCACACCGAACACTCTTTGCTGACGCTGCGGCCGACTGGCGCAAGGTGCGAGGTGGACAGATGATGACCTGGGGTAGAGAAATGAGGTCGTTCATGGAGGGTTGACTATTTGTGGGTCGGGTTCTTCTTTCGCACTTACGCCATCGCGACTTACAGCGTCGGTGGTTGGAGACGTTAAGGTGAGATGGCGGCTAATCGAGCTCAGTGGCGTGAATGTTGTCGTTGTTTGGCCGAGTTGTCTGTGAAGTGAGTGCACTTAATGATGCGGGGCAGTGAAAGCCGTAAGGAAGCTGTCTTGCTGATGACGCCTTACTTTCACTTACAGCTCGGTTGTTTGTTTGCAAGGTTGAATATCTGAATATAGACAGCCATTTTTTCAGTAGTTAGGTCGCTCCCCCCCGCTTCTTTTCTCTTCTCCTCTTCTCTATACAAGGTTTGTTTTTTATTCTTTTTCGTGGTTGTGTGGCAGTTAAGCATCAGTGTGAACCATGTACTGCTGTCTATGGTGATGATTATTTTTCACCTTTACTTCTTCGAAGTTATTCCATGTCAATACTGATGTGATCGGTAGCCCGAGCCACTGAAATTTCTGGTCAGGCCGAATGGCGTTATGAACGAATGAATGAAGAGGATAGGTGTGTCATTTGCCACGTTTATGGTTTCATTAGTGGATGGAAGCCCCGTGGGAGTGGAACAGATATGCTAGAAGTCCTGTACTGTTTCATGACGTAAAATCGGCTATCACTTCACTAGCTTGATCAATTACTTAGAAGATTTGATTGATGATGCTTGTGCTGCTTGTGAACACTACACCGTAGCTTGTTTAGTATTACCATAAGGAATGTTCTATCTGGTACATAACAGCTATGAAAACGTTTTACATACCTTGTGATAGTTGTACGAAACATTTATCGTGCCCCATGGAACAGTACCTACTGACCGAGTTGCTTCTGAGATACAAGACCGGTAGTACACAGAATGAGTGAGGGTTGCATTGCTGAGCGTGCACTCTGGACTGGTTCAGCTCACATTCGAAGGCTAAACAAATGACAGTGAGAGCCGGCAATTGGACAGCGGGAGATGGTACTTCACCATGATACGCTGCACAGAATTTCGAACCATGCCATTTGAGAAGGTAGTAAGAAAGGTCAATAAGGGAGACACCAGCAGATAGAACGATGGCCGACGTAGTGACCTTGACAATGACATGAAGAAAATATGGTCGTATGTTGGGTGGAGTACTGGTGGACCACCCATATCAAGACAAAAGAATGATTAGAAGTATCCGCCGATCCCTTTAACCGGGCAGCCTGCATCGTAACGCAGCAAGTGAATGACGGTGTACTAGAGCACCTTTTTCCCATAACAAGAGGCTGAATTTCTTGCAATCCTTAACACGGAAAGTGCAGGGACTACCGACCGACCTGCTTGAGACGACTGGCACTGTTGATGCGTTCCTCACGCCATTCCGTTTCATCCAGCACGTCAACCAGATGCAGAAGCCATTCCACTGCATCAAAACTCTGTTCATTCGTAACGATTTAGCCAATTCAGTTCATAATGTGAACTATGAAGCGTGCTCTAGGAAAATACGATTATTATAGCAAACGCCCCCAACGAAACGAGTAGGAAGGGAAAAACTTAGTGAATTTTAAAATCACCATCGATTTTAGGAAAATGAACGACCGAAGCGAACGGGAATAGACCGTGAATGACACCGCAACAATACCAAGACAAGTTGAAGTGGGTGTATGAGTTCGAATGTACTAAGCCAAAAGTCATGATGCGAGCAACTTTATTTCAGGTTCGTGTACTTAGGAAGCCACACCGACAACGACAAGTGTGCATATCACGAAGCAGAAGCTCGTACATCCAGAGCTGCGGCGGTAATCATCAATTTATACCAGCCTTGGCGACAGCGAGGATCTTCTTGAAGCATAAAGGTTAGGTACGTAAGACGGATGTGAGAAAAGCGTAACGTTACCGAAGTAAAATGGATTTACTTGGAGTGGAGGATGCAAACCACCCTCAAGTGTCCGACCGCTGACAGTTAGATTTAATCGTACAAACGATCCAAGCAACTAGGACGGAAAGAGCGCATTTGATGGAGATCCAATCAAAAGCCGCCTCCGAATATTTCGGTGTATCCTGAATTAGATCGTTCAGCCATCTACTAAAGATGTAATCAATAGTGAATTTTGCAAATAGTTGAATTGCTTGTTGAAAAAATAACACATAAGGGCGCAGGACAGTGAAGATGACAAAGAAACAGTTTCGCACGACACCTAACCTTCGCTTGCAATTGGATAGTTTGTTTGCAAAATACGGGTACTTTGGTGCTAATTGGTTTAGTTTGGACACAGAAGCTCGGAAAATTAAGCAGTTTCATTTGTTCTCGAAAATAGGTTTGTATCAAAGTTGAGTGTCAGTAAAGTAAAAGTTCCGATTTAGTTAGGGAACAGGGAGGATGACGAACATGATTTTAATGAGTCAGTATTGGGTCGATGCAATCACAGGGAATTTTGAGAAGGAACAAAGGTGTTGAATTAGTCGAAATTGAACAAATACAAACGTACCAGTGCATACAAAGATGTCATTACTCACTATTCTGGGCATAGAGTAAATTTGCGCTTCGTGACTGAGGTCAGTTGTCCGTGTGAAATCGGGTGAGCGAGGAGTACCAACCGATCGTGACCAAAAACGTTGCAAGGTTCGAACGAATTATTTTTGTGAGCAGGGCATTAGGTTAAGTAGTGTGATTGCG
>LOND01000696.1:12052-48932 GCA_014220965.1 Paragonimus kellicotti | reverse complement strand
ATCTAAGCAAACTATCTAAGCAAACTATCAAAAGACTAAATCGCTATACCGAAACATTCAACACCAAGTTGCTCACCGTTTGCAAACAAACAACCGCGCTAAAAGTGAAAATAAGGCGTTACCAGCAAGACATCCTTCCTACGGTTTCTACTGTCTCTGACATTAAGTTCAATTACCTCATAGACAACTCGGCCTAACAACAACAGAATTAACAACATTGAGCATGATTAACCATAAGCTCACCTAAGACAAGGATCCAAGCCCGACCAACGATGGTCAACACCTTGATGAGCAACCTCATTTCTCTACGCCAGGTCGTCATAAATCCACCGTGTACCTTACGCCACTCGGCCGCAACAACTACAAAAAGTGTACGGCGTGGCAGACGAACAGCTGGCATCTTTAATACATAGTCCAATTAGCCAAGTCTATGCAAACCTAGATTAGATGGAAGAACTCGCTTGTTAATCAATACGCGCATCATAACCAGTTCGTTGTTTACCCGGTCGGATGGTCAACTGACTGAATACGGTTCACGCCGTTTGTTCTGAGGTCACGGTTCGCAGTCGTTAAGTAACACAGCCCTTACAGTCGTATCATAAACGTGATTCATGCTTCTCTGCTGCCCGAGATTAGCGAATACCGCCCTAACCTAGGACACAAACTGTTTCAATGGTTATGACCCCGCCGTTGCTGATGCAAATTCTCAAGTTAACAAACCGGTCAACAACCTCCACAACCTCATTATCCAACAATAAACCTAAATTGCAATGTTCATTATAAGGTATACCGGGCTGCACATGAGCTAAATACTGTCAAGTCAATCAGGTATAAACAGGATGACGAAGATGCTCAAACAAACGTCAATGTGAAGAGGGGTACACACGAGGAAACTCACTCTGTGGAGCACGTTATGTACATAAGCTCGAACCTGTTCATGAGAAAATTCCGTACGGCCGCTTGGATTGTGACAGCTGGCAGCCAGACACGAACAAGGAAAAGCTGCTTTGTCGACCTGCAGTGGAATCGAAAGGGAGAATTTCGTGTAGAGGGAACCTTGAGTGAGTGCTGGACGTTATCGTGTTTCAGCTCTGAACATTACACACGGGTATTACAATTCGAGCTTGTTTTCGTATTGTCGGTATTCCACAAAACAGAGATGAATGCGCAGGTTTTAAACAAGATCTAATCAAGAATTCAGGATAACGTCAAAAGGAGTCAAAAGATGGCATGAGATTTCGTGTACCCCGAATGCAGCTTGATAATATGGAGGCATATACAGATAAGGAGAATGGCGGAGTTTACAAACGCGAATAGAGGCGGGTAAAGTATGCGGATAAACACTGGGTCAGGTTAACACCACCATGCTCAATGTGCATCAGGGTCAACCTATGTTGTAACACCACAAATTCAAAGTACAAAGTGCAAGCCATACGAAACAACCACACAAATTAACAGGTTTAACACGCTACCTGCAGAACTGAAATAACACGGTGTCGTCCACATATTCCGTAGCGGTCAGTCTAGCGCTTGACAACTTCACTTTGGACGTTTATTCCAGACTAGTATCCAACTCAGTTGAGGAATGGAATAACACCACTGTCGAGGGCCGGTTGAAGTAGACCTCGAAGCAGCTGCCCGCAAGAACACTCTTCGCTCAAGGCGACCACGTAATTACCTAGATAAGCATAGTTCCATGGAAGTCCCACGTGATAGAGATAACTCCAGAGACCTTGTCGGGCAATCACGCAAAGAGGGACCGTCAGGCCACAGAATTGCTACGACTGGCTGGGAAAAGGAACATCGATGTTTCAGTTTGGCGTAAAATAGAGATATCGTCGGCAGATCAGCCATCAAGCCAGAACATCTCCTGTTTTTCACTCATTTCGTCACGTTTCAGAAACCACATGAATTATATTCATGAAAACCGGGTGAGTTGGAGGTGAGGACAATATTTTTGTGATTGCCATAAGGTTCTATCACAGTTTTTAAAACAGAGACGACAGTTGATAAGCAGAAATCACAGAATCACAAAGTGCTACAGATACCCATATTAAACGGAGTATGATCCGTTCACACAACAAACTTTCACCACATTTCCGAAAGACTAAAGAAAAGTTTGAACCTGGAGCTTTATTACATGTCAAAACTTTGGTCTTCGAAGCCAAATTACGACTAAACACAGCCCCTCAATGAGTTGACTGGTTTAAGTCAGTTAAATTGCCCCAGTTAGCATTCAGATTACCTGTTATGTCGTGCAGATAAGCTATAAATTTGGGCCACTTTTCACATATAATCCCACTAACCTATCGTCGGCGATCAGTACAACAAAAATAGAGAAAAATGGTCTATTAATTCGCGGCAAAAATGTCCTTCATGCCCACAGCTTGTTTCGTTAGACAACCTTCATGGTCTTTACACAGATTCGCTATAAGTTTGCGTTACAGTTCACAGCAACCATTGCCGCGCACGGGATCAGAAGCTAATTGTTCGGAGTAAAACGTGTGTTTATACAGATAGGGAACAATGAAGTCCGAATGTTCAGCCCGACTACTAAAATTTGAGATATCGTGTAAAGCATTTTCGACAATTGAACTACGGATTGCCCGGACATACGCAGATATGACGAGTGAATATATGCATGAATTGTATCGACGGACAATAGTACCAAGTTTGACGGAGTATAGAACAAGTACGCAATGGGATTCAACTAAGCAAGTCTAATTCGGCTTTGAAACTCAGTACGATGCTCATGCCAACTATGCCACGAGATTTAGATCTACCGTAACCGAAGAACCTAAGAAAAGCCGCTGTCCAAAGTCGAGTGCAAAATAAATGGTGATGCCAATATCATGAACGCGCGTTACAAACGTACGACATAGTTCCCCATTTGAAAGAGTGCTCCGCACATCCGCTTGCTGAATTAGTCATTGTAGCGTGCGGACATTAAAAGTGTCAATGTATACACGTCAGCCTTGATGAGGAGAAAGGAAGTAAGATAAATGGAGTAATCTGTCCGCTCGATGATAACATCGGATACCTTTTAATAGTTCTGTCCATTTTTTGAATCAGATAGATTAATAACGAAGTCCGCAGTCCGATGGACGAACAGGATATTCAGTATGACGTTAATAACTGTTATTGCAGAAGGCGATTTTGTAACCATCTGAAAACGGTCCGTCGCACTTAAAGGGGTACCCACCTGGACAATGATTGTGAGTATTAGGTACATGGTGACGAACTACGAACTAATCCAAGAAGAATACACACAGGTAACAGGTAACTAACAGATCAAACTGGTTTGCCAATAAAATTTGGGACTCACTTGACACTGAACACCATCTTCAATGCAGGCACATCTACCAGGTGTGCAAGGGTAGCGGGGACCACAATCACATCCGATGCGCAAACGGGTGGCACGAACGCTCAAACAAACTTCCCGTTCGGATTCATCTAACCGAGTCACGCCTAAATGACAAGCCCGTTGAAAATACTTTAGAATACTGAATAGTTGGATGCTTCGGAAATAATAGTAGCGCCATGAAAACCAATGTATCAAGCTGAAATAATGGCGCCATTTATCACTCAACATACAAGGTTAGAGAATGACTGAATTTCAGATGAACGACAGCCATCTTAGAAATCGAGTATCCTGTGAGTAAAAACGATTCAAAAAGGGCCATAATATTTAAGGTTATAATCGAACGTTGGGGAAACATCTTCCAATGACCGAAACTTACCCGACTCTTTTAACATGCGTATACGAGCAGATGCATGTATGGGAAGAAGCTTTCCACTGCTGCGAGACGAACGGACGGCTTTGAGATTATGTACCGTAGGAATATGGTCAAGAGAAGCTTCTGAATCAGTGTCAAAGCTCTCTGGATATGAAATGACGTTTGAGTTGATTATGGAATCCTCCAAATTGGCTAAGACGCGTCTGGGAGATGGCGGAGAAAGACATGGGGGTGGGGGTGTTGCTTGGGCGTTACAATTGGTGCCATTAATCAAAGGACTGGAAAACTCCGGAAACGCGGAACGTTCTGAAATCAATTGTGGAGAAAGTGGGGGAGGCGAAGGGAAATTTGGGACACGACAAGAGTCGCCAGGGCTCATCCTTGTTTCGTCGCAAAACGCAGATGAGTGACCGATCCGTTTTGTTCGCAATCCATGGGAAAGTATAGACTTCCCACAGTTGTTTCGATTAAGCACTACTCTGGAATTGTGAGACAAGCATTCGCCGACGTCGACGACGCAGTCGCATTAAAATTTGATGATGGTGCATATCATAACGCGATACGTTAAAATGATGACGAGCCATACCAAGAGAACACCATCCAGTATCCGGAATGGACGAAAAACCTTGTTCTCGAGCAAAGGAGTAGACAACAACTCCTGAAAACTGAACACATTTGGTATTTCCCACAACACTAGGCGCAGTACGCTCCTGTAATTTGTTTAATCCATTATCAACAGCACAGTCACTGTCAGTGATCTTCGGTGAGACAACATCCGTTGACGAAGCAACAGTTCTTGATGCGGAAGGAACCTGTTGGGAACGTGGTGATTCTTCAATAATTCCGCTCATAGCACACAACCAAAGAAATCCTCCCAAGCCGAACACAAAAATTGGGCAAGTTGAACCGGTGCTCAAAAGCAAAGTAGGTTAAAACAAATTGACGATCGTCAAAACAGTCAGTTGACGAATTTCATGAGATGTTCACGGGTTGCTTGGTCTTCCCAGATCTCTGCTGAAAATATCCAACCAAACATCTGAATATGATGCTGATGCCGAAAGCGTGCATTCATACGGATAAACCCGACCGGTCAGATTCAGCGATTCAGCGATTCAGCGATTGATACACGGGTTCGAGGCAGGGGCCCAAAGTACCCGGATCCAGTCGGTTTTTCTTGTTCAGTGTCAAGCGGGCTTCCGTTGATCTGAAATGCAATCATTGAAAACAGGGTGTAGCACCGCTCTTGGGGATTACAGTAAATACCAAGAACAGAGTAAGGTTACATGAATAATGGATTTTTTCGTAAATGAGAATCAAGCAATGCTTTAAAGCGATCTCTGGAAGTGCTGCTAACGACCTCAGACGGAAGACTGTTCCAAAGGTTAATAACCCTGTAAGAAAAGAACTGCTGCCTAAGGAAGGTCCGAGGACGAAGCTTGAAAAGCTTCAGATAGACTCAACGCTGGACTTAATCATAACTCGTCACAGCAGTGACGTCACCAACGTGTTGTCAGCGGCACCATTCGGAAAGAGTGACCACATGACGATTTATTTCTCGCTCCAATGTTCTCTGTTGGTAAAACAGGCACACAAGGTGCAACTTTTTCGAATCGACCACAAAAACTGACATTGGAAGCTGATAGAATGATCTGGAATCCAACAGTTTCCACAGAGGACGTCCATAGTTTGTGGGCAAGCTACGTCGGCAACCTCCGGACTCTTACAGATAAGAACGTCCCTCAGAAACAAGTCGGAGGAAGAGGTCGGAAGCCATGGGTTCGCCCCAGGGTCAAGAGAGCTTTCCAACGCAAATATGTGGCTTGGAAGGCGTATATTCATCAAAGAGGGTTTAAAAGCTTCATGAAGTACAAAAAGCTCGAAACGAAGCAATTAAGGTAGCAAGGAATGCTCGTCTGGTCTATGAGCTCAACCTAGCCCGTGATATCACAGAACCCCAAGAGGTTTTACGGTTATGCTCAGTCCAGGTCCTCTCTAAGAAAGGAAATTGGGACCACACTTTCCTATAAAGGAGAGATTATATCGACTGATAAAGGCATAGCGGACGCGTTCATGGCACAGTTTCAAAGTGTTTATCGCTCAGACAATGGAGTACCTGAGCCTCACTCCAACACCGTGGGTGTGGCCATGGTGGATCAGGACATTACGCCCCACGAAGTCGAGCGAGTGATATCCCAGCTAAACAGCACAAAGTCCGCAGGACCGGACCATATTCACCCGGCTATCCTAAAACCTTTGGCCAAATTGCTGGCGTCGCCTTTTGCCCAGCTGTTCAATCTCACATTAGAAACAGGGGTAGTTGTGAGGGACTGGAAACAAGCCACCATAATTCCCATCTTCAAAGATGGTAACCGATCAGAGGTTGGAAATTACAGACCAGTAAGCCTGACTAGTGTCGTCAGCAAAATCTTTGAGCGCATATTACGAGAGAGGATCTGCCGATTTCTCTGCGAGCAGAAATTTTTCAAAGCTCCTCAACATGGCTTTTTAAAAGGCAGATCTTGTCTTACCAATCTGCTGACGTTTTTAGACACTGTCACGGAGAAGTTGGATAGAGGGGAAGTGGTCGAGGTGTGCTACCTAGATTTCCAGAAAGCCTTCGATTCTGTCAACCACAGGCTTTTGGGCTGGAAGCTACGAGAAGCTGGAATATCCCCACTCCCACTCGTGTAGAGTGAGAGTAAGAGGAGTACTGTCGGACGACGGTTCTCCGTTAAGTGGAGTACCTCAGGGGTCAATCCTTGCCCCTCTGCTCTTCCTGGTATACATAAATGACCTGACCGACAACCTAGTCAACCCATGTTACCTGTATGCTGATGACATAAAGCTGGTGGGAAATGCGTCGGACTCGGATGCCCTCCAAGAGGACATTCTGAAGATCTGCGAATGGACATTAAGGTGGGACTTACCACTGAATGTTCTCAAAAGTCATATCCTCGCTAATGCTTCCCACTCGACCCCCAGGTATATAAGGGATGCACATGGACGGACAATCGAGCTAGCAACTAAACAGCAAACGAGAGACTTAGGTATCCAAATCACTAGCACATTTGCTCCATCTGCACAGTGTGCCGCAGCCGCGACAAAAGCACGACGGGCGTTATACCGACTGAAATCCGCGATCGCCAACCCATGTCCAGCAGTGTTCATCCCACTGTACTCGGCCATAGTTCGCCCCCACCTGGAATATTGTGCCCAAGCTTGGTCACCGTATCTCATAAAGGACATAGCTGTCCTCGAGAAGGTACAAAAGCTAGCCACACGTATGGTATGGGGTATGAAGGGTCTAAGCTACCAAGACCGACTCAGCTCGTTGAACTTATTCTCGCTCGAACGCCGTGGAAGAGAGACTCATTGAAGTGACAAGCTTCCCTAGTAGCACACTGGAACACTCAGCCGTTCCCTGAGTGATCTTTGAGTGTTCCTTTTGGATCACTCACCGAAATGAGATTAATATGTAACCTTCGCCAGGAATACTGATTATAAAAATAACGAAAACTGTCTTCTCATTCGGAAACCTATTTTAACACCGAAGTCGCTGGTGTTGAATTTGTTTAATTGAACCACGTTGCATGAATATCCAAGGCGCCAAGCGAATAATTTCAGCCATCTTGTTTGCTTTGTTATGTATGATAAAAACGGTAACGCGCTAGATAAGCTCAAAGGTTGTTCGCGTGCTCACCTATACCGTTGGATTTATCAATTGATTGGGGCATGAGTTATTGATGTACCTTGATTATTATCTGAGGTATTCCACTTCTAATACGTACTGAAAACTTTTTTTCAGGAAGTGGAATTTGCACAAGTTCCGTGGAATTTCTGACGTTATTTTGGATACAATCATGGATGAAGCTATGATTTTCTGAAACAACTGTGAGTTCTCTACCAGATTGTCCAAATGAACTATTGATGTATCTTGCTTATTAGCTGAGATATTCCACTTTTAATACGTACTGAAAACTTGTTTTTTCAGGAAGTGGAATTTGCACAAGTTCAGTGGAATGTCCGACATCATTTCAAGGCTGTTGAATATGTTGGCGAAGAACAGGATAATCATTTCAATGCGTTGGAACACTCGCAACTGTCCGCTGTATATTTTTTTGCTACTAAAGTTGCTTGATCACAATGGTTTTTTGATAATTGCTGGATTTATGAATTTCGGTACTCAATTGTAGAAGGCAGACAATAGTTTCTATCGTGGTTGGGTATATTAGGCATTCAAATGTAGGCGGCATTTTAGTAAATCGCATCATAAGGCTGCGCGCAAATTTTTTCTGACCGTTCCCTGAGTGTTCCCAAAATGTCTCCTTTGAGCACTCAGGGAACACTCAGGGAACGGTCAGGGAACACTCAGGGAACGCTCAGAGATCACTCAGGGAACGGTCGTGCTACTAGGGTACCCACTACACCGGCACAAGCCCCCTGGCGTGTTTGTTCGTGATACGTCAGGACAGAGATTTAAGAGGTCATAGGTTCACAATAAAAAACAAGATCACGGTTGGCTGTTCGATTTAACTTTTTCACTAACCGGGTAATCAACTCGTGGAACAAATTGCCTGCCAAGATTGTGGAGGCCTCCAGCGTAGATGTATTCAAGAGGGAGTTAGACAAATGTTGGGGCAACCTTTTTCCTAATCTGTATTAATCGGATAATTATCTGCTTGCTTCAGGGCAACCAAGATTTGTCATCTCTTTTCTTCTGTCCCTACCCTTAGACCACTACCGAACGCAGTGCATCGACAGAAAACGCAGTCTGGTCAATCTCCGGATCACACCAGTCAAGCATCAGGACGTCAACAGGCGCAGGCCTTCATCAAGTCCTGGATTTGAAATTGAAATTGAAATTTCATGCCTCCCGAACACCCTCCCCAAAAGCGGACCGACACCGACAGTGCTGGTCGGGCGTCGTGAATGGGAACTCTGACATACACACAAGATGTGACGTCGCGTCCGCAGCCTAGAAGGAAAACCATCAGAACCACTCAGCAGTACACACCTGGTCCAACACCACTGTAGTGACCAGCGATCGTGTGGCTTCTCTAAGGATCCCGGCTGCAACCATGTTTTCCCGCTTGTTTGTTCTGTACGCATGATTCTGTGTACGCCTGCTATAGGAGGCCTGATATGAACTCAGTGCCACTTTCTTCAGTCGTGCAACTAATTGCACGCAGTGAACGCTTGTCCTTTTCCTAACGACTCATCTTCTATTCCATTCTTCAAGGTCGTTTAGCCCGAACCTTTTCGAGCGTTGTTTAACGCACTCGAAGGTTCCACGCACTTTTCGCTTGGCGCGCTTTCGAGTGCCGCCGAGTGGGCGGTAGCCCACCTCGCGCTTCTTTTCTTTCTTCTCTTGGTTGCTGCCGTTGGTCCCAGACTAGGCTAGAGCTAACTACTTATCATATTTCCAAACATTGCTGGAAATATACGGTTTGTTTCTAAACCTCACTGCGTTCTCTAGTTCGATGCCTGTTGGGACTACGTTTCGAATTGCTCTTCAGGAAAGGCGTTTTAAATTGTTAGTGGACGAGGGTCTAGCGCATACCCATCCGTCCACTACGCCACCACACTCCTCAATTTTAGGTCTTCTTTCCCAAGCTCTTCCTCGCACTCTCCTCTCTCTTTTCTCGCAAAGTCCAGTGAGGAAGTAGCTCTTAAATGCATGTATACGAACTGTCTGAGTTTGTTTCAATAAATTACCGGAAATCAGACAGTTAATTCATGACACAACCCCACATGTTTGCTTTCACGGAGACCTGGCTTACAGGTGACGTCAGTGACAGTGAACTGAGTGTCCCCGGGTATTCAGCATACCGAGCTGACTCCGCCCGACAGAGAAAATGGGGGGATTTGCGATTTTCATTCACCATTATCTTCCAAGCAACCACGGTTATCGGTTGATCTCATTTCTCTGATAAAGCAGAATTTAGTCCATCTTTGGCTTGGCTTCCTGAAGAGGTCGCAATGCAAGTGCTTGATCTCCTCCTCAACTTACCCACTGAACATAAGTACGAAGCACTCAAGGAAGCTGTTATCAAACGGGTCACACCGTCTGATAGATCGCGGCTACAGCAACTTTTCAGAGATCTGCAGTTGGGTAGACAAGCGACCGTCAGACCTGTTGCTTCAAATGCAACAGTTGCTAGGCCCCTCATCTATGGATGAGGCACTCCTCAAGGGAGTTATGGATGCAACGTCTCCCGGGTAACACACAGGCTATCCTGATAGCTGCTAAGTCCCCGTCCTTGTTGGATTCAGTACAACCTGGCAGACGAGGTGCAGGACCTTTTTTGTACCCGTTCCCCTGTTTCCCTCACAGCGGGGACGTGTCGTACAGTACGGACTGCCAAGAATCCTAACTTTTCAGATTCACAGTAATCATACTGTCCGCCACCGCCAAAAGGTCGACGCACTGCTTGAGCGGAAATTGCAACCATCCAACGGGATTTCGCTCGTCTTCACGACACGTTCCTTTGCCAGTCGACGTCGGGGTAAATCTCAGTGCGAACGGCCTCGGACGTCGGGTGATTTGTGCTGGTATCACAACAAGTTCGGCAACCGGACAAAGCGCTGCGTCGACCCCTGTAAGTATTTCAACCAGGGCAACGCTCAACCGGCACATGCATCTCGCAGCGTTTCATTCACGAAGTATGCCGAGGCCTGGATTTCGTCTACCCCTACGTGGATGACATATTAATAGCCAGTTCTTCCGAAGAAGAACATCTGCAACATGTGCGGTCACTTTTCGCCAGGCTAACGCAACACGGAATAACTAACAACTCAGCTGAGTGCGAACTTGGAAAAGTTAGTTTAAAATTTTTGGACCACATTAGTTCCGCTTCTGGCATCCAACTTTGTCAGCGAAGGTTGATGCCGTCTATGATTTCCCCGAACCAATATCTTTCAAGCGGCGCAAACGTTTCGCCGGCCTGGTGAATTACTACCGGCGGTTTATCCCCCATCGTGAGCAACTCCTGCAGCCCCTCACGGACTTGCCTCGATACGGTACACGGAAGGCAAGTTTCACGGACGTAGCGCGCACTGCTTTCGTCGAGCTAAAAATGCTGTATCCACTGTTGCTCTTCAAGCCCACATAGACCCCATGTCCCACTTTCTCTCTCCACCGATCTATGTCACGCGTCTCAGTGCCGTATTACAGCGGCTTGTCGACGACAATTGGCAACCTCTAGGTTTCTTCTCCAAACGCGTGTTACCTGTCAAATCTCGGTATAGCACGATTGAAAGAGAATTACCGTCATTCACCTCGGTATCTGCCACTCTCACCATGCATTGGAGGGTCGCCCTTTCATCGTATTTACGGACCACGATCATTTGTTGTACGCGCTTGGGTCCTCATCATACAGACACTCCCCAGGTAGATCACGCACCTGGACTATGTTTCGCAGTTTACCTGCGACATACGACATGTTTCAGGTGCCCTTAACCCTGTCGCTGACGCTCTTTCACGCGTCCACGCCACCTTAGTCACACCCACTTCCGTTGACCTCAGTGATTTAGCTGCGGCCTAGGCGCGAGAGCCTGATTTCCAAACTTCCTTACAACGTTGCTCCTTGAAGCTACGCGCCATTCCGCTGCCTAATGCAGACGGAACCATCCTTTGCGATATGACTACAGGTATTCCGAGACCTGTAGTGCCACTAGCTTACCGGCGTGCTGTCTTCAATCAGCTTCACAATCTCTCGCACCCTGGTATTCGCGCCACCGTTAACGTTGGTAACGGCTCGATTTGTCTGGCCAAAGTTGACTCAGACGTTCGTAGTTGATCACGCGCTTGCCTACAGTTTCAGCGTTCAAAAGTGCACAAACACACACGAAGCCAGTCTCCTCATTCGGTCTTCCAGACGCCAGGTTTTCGCACGTCCACTTAGATTTAGTTGGACCCTTGCCACCTTCACGTGGCTACGTTTACATTTTAACCTGTGTCGACCGATTTTCAAGATGGCCGGATGCCATCCCACTGAAGAATTGCTCCTCTGAGGCTGTCGTGAACGCTTTCTTGGAACGTTGGGTGGCCAACTACGGATGCCCTACAACCATTACGACGGACCGCGGTTCACATTTCGAATGCTCAACATTCGAAGCTATGACGAACTTTCTTGGATGCCGACGCATTCGTACCACGGCATACCATCCGTCCTCGAATGGTTTAGTGGAACGTTTCCATAGGCAGCTTAAAGCTTCGCTTTGTGCCACCACTAATCCGGCATGGAGTGAAGTCCTTCCCCTCGTACTCCTGGGGCCCAATGCACATTGAGGGTCCGACGTTCAATGCACCCCGGCAGAACTGGTCTATGGCTGCACATTGCGTCTGCCTGGTGAATTTGTTTCGCCCCCTCCATTAACGTCTTCTCTTCCTTCGACTTTGCTTCCACATTATCCTAGATATATGCGGCAAATTCAGCCCACACTTCCCCGTGAACAGAATAGGCCATTGCTAGCGCAAAAGGATTTGACAACCTGTTGAACATGTACTCATCAGTTGAGGGGATGTGCGCAAGTCGATTCTACCCCCTTACTTGGGCCCAATCAAAGTGCTTCGACGAATTCCCAAGCATTTCACGATCGACCGTCATGGTCGCCATGACACCGTTTCCATCGATCGCCTTAAAGTCGCCTATGTGACGACGACATTATCCGAGCTTCCCCGCAGGCATCTGTGGCAGCCCCGTTCGTACACCCTCCTCTCCGCCGGATACCTCCACACCACCTGCTCTACACCACATGCGATCAGGACGTCGCGTTCACGTTCTAGCACGTTTTGTAGACATTGCTTACCATGCGTAATTTTGTCCTCAGTAAAATTCTCATTTTAGAAACAAAAAACGCAAGAAAACGACAATGGAAGGAACATTTTGTACGGTAATACGCGCAGTTCAACGGCCAGTGGAAAATTGCATGCTGAGCCTGTGCATAGTTTTGCTCAACAGGTTCATAGTTTCCTTCTACATTACAGGTCGCGCGCAGGTCACGGTGGGGGAGAGCACACTCCCGTCTGTCGTTGCAGCAGTGGGGAAAGCCTACCTCCCATCTTTTTCTCCTTGAGTTTTGGTGGGTTGGGTAGCCCGCTCCGACAGCACCACCTTAGGGACGCATGGACGATTCCGGATATTGCAAGCGGACTGACCTTTCTTCATCGTGACCAACTAGCTTTAATGCCGAATACGCAATTTTACATGAATACGCCTGCCCCTCACGATAATTTCAGTGTCTCTTATTTATTTCCATTTTGGTTTTTTCGAAGGTTCCCGGGCTTGAAACCTTCTAGGACGGACCTCTGTGGGGACACACGTGGTTTGCCATGTACTCCAACCACCTTGCTACTTATTCTGACTGTCGGCATTATTGCGATTGTTTTCATGCGCACCTGCATTTTTCTCGTTTGTTCGACCGTCCAAAGTCATAATGCTGATGACAGCAATTTCCGTTCGCTTGCAACTAGTTGGTCGTGCTTCGCTTACGGCTCACTTCCCCAGTTTACTTGCCATAAATGTCATCCTCCACTATTTGTGTTGTCTGGTTTCATCTTTGTTGAGAATAGGCACGGTTCTAAATAGAAACGCTTCTCTCCTCTGCAAGCTTCCCCGCCAGTTCGATCTGGTCATCATTATTGACAGCCACCTAAACCAGCTCGGAAAGTGCTGTTACACCATTGTGCCATGGACTCATTCGAGTTAGTGAACGTCTTGTAGGAGGTTTTCGAGAAATCAAAGACAATGTGTTCTATCGATCTGCAATCTTTATTCTCTAATATTCCACAGCATGAGGTCGTGAATTTTTTTCATGGTTTTATTTCAGTGCGGAACATACACGTGCCCTTTCCTCCTGATTATCTCAAGGTTTCTGATTTTGATATTCACAGAAAACAATCGCCTTGAGTTCGGAAAGAGTTGAGTCTAAGCAGATTGACGGGGTAGCCATGGGCAGCTCATTAGGCCCAACGTTAGCGAATGTCTTTCTCGGGATGATTGAAAGACAAGTTTTTGATAAGATTTCCATGACTACTTTATACAAAAGGTACGTCGATGATATATTGATTTTACTGAGAGTGACAAGTTTCTTCCATTCTTTAACTTTATGAACTCCATCCATCCAAATTTGTCTCTTACTTAATGAAACTGAGTCGAATAGAAGCCTAGCTTTTCTAGACGTTTTGCTTCACGAGGCGTCTTGACGACACGCTGCAGCGGTCGGTTTATCGCAAAGCCACTTGGAGCGGCCAATACCTCCAGTTCTCCAGTTTTGCACCCATGGTCTACAAGCGCGGTTCCGTTAAAACATTGTTTGACAGAACCCGACGGATCTGTACAGATGACCGGCTGACACAAAAGGAACAGGTCCTAACAACCGCATTACTTGGCTAACGGATACCCCGGGAAAATGTATCTGGGTTAATGGCGAGAAAACAAGCAGAAAGACCTACAGTTCACACAGCAAAGAAAAAAGAGGTGTTCATAAAACTACAATTCAGGAGGAGACTATTTGTCCACTATACTGTCTTGTCACCTACGATAAGCCGTGAATCGCACATACCCTGCATTCGAACTGTACCTCTTATCCTCAACTCGGGGAGTTAGTTATGGAAACGCTAGACGTGACACACCTAACTATTCTGTCTCACATGTCGTTTATCAGTTCACTTGCAGTTGCAATGACAGTTATATCGGCAGAACGGACCGGTGTTTGCGTCAACGTATAGCCGAACACCTCCCAAAATGGTTGATTCAATCTGCTGAGCGAACGGACAGTCAAAGGAGCAACCGAACGCGAAACCCGGCGTCGTCAATTGCGAAGCACATTTTGGAGACAGGTCACAACGTCGACCCAACCAGGTCGTTCACTGTGTTGCTACGGCACCCAAACCCCAAAATTCTGGCCATCAGTGAAGCTGTGCTGACCAAACAAAGGAAAGCAAGTGCTGTGTGCGAAAAAATTGGTGGTTCACACCGTCCGCCTCCCCTGGCAGCGGCCCCTTGACCAGAAAATTCACTTTGTTCAACTATTGTTGCCATGCGCCTAGGTTATATAGTTTGCTTGCATTTAGTTTGCGGTCGGTGAGATAAAGCCTAACGTCAACGTCACGCGAATTTTGTCGTTTTCTACTGTTCGGATGACTGAGAATGAATCAACCCTCAGTTCTTTCCTTACGACTGTTCGACCAGGAGACCTCATCTGATTCTCTCTGTTGCTGAGTAATTCGAGAAATACCACTCCACATTCTACAACGTCACACCGCCGGATTGGCACCCCGTCCTACCGCTGCAGAATTTCCGGCAACCACTGGTTACCGCTGAGTTTTCTGTGCTAGATGTTGAAGACCTTTTATTCAAGGTTAATTCATACAGTGCAATGGGTCCTGACAAGATCCATCCCAGGATTCTCAAGGAAGCAGCTGCTAGTCTGGCAGAACCCCTTTATAAGCTGTTTAGACAGACACTTCAGACTGGCATTCTCCCTAGCGCATGGAAAGAGGCGACGGTCACGCCCATATTTAAAGCGGGAGACCGGCACTCTCCGGCTAGCTATCGGCCAATCAGCCTTACTAGCATTCCATGCAAGATAATGGAGCGCTTATTAAAGCGTGCCATCCTCAACCACTTCTTATTCAACCGTTTTCTTCTACCCAACACGGCTTCCTTCCTAACCGGATCATGCATAACAATATGCTTATTTTCATGGATAGTCTGACGGAGGGCAAAGACAATGGCCTCATCTCAGATGCTATCTTCTTTGATTTCGCCAAGGCTTTCGACCGTGTCCCACACGGCCCTCTGAAACAAACTGGAAGCCTATGGTATTCAAGGAGAGGTTCTTCGCTGGATTGCCTCTTTTCTCGATAATAGAACTTTTAGAGTTGAAACCGGATCAGATCTCTCATCTCCCTCTCCCATTCTCTGCGGAAGTTCCTCGAGGGTCGGTGTTAGGTCCTTCTTCATTTCTGATCTACATCAATCCGACCTTCCGGGAATATTTCCAGCAACGCCCTCCTATATGCCGATGACCTAAAAATTTGGAATGCCACTGATCCCAGTGCATTACAGATTGATCTTGACGCGATTAAGCGCTGGTCAGACGATTGGAGTCTCCCACTAAATGACAATAAGTGCGCACATATGTCACTCGGTGGAGATTCTGGCAATGCTTCGTGATTCGGCACAGTAGGTATGAAAGTCGTTCCGGAGAAAGATCTGGGCATCTGGTTGTCGTCTAACTTATCTTTCGCCTATCACCATGAGATGGCGGCAAAAAGGGATTTGCCGCTCTTAGGATGATTAAGCGCACTTTCCCCGCATAGACAAGAGAGCGTTTCAAACGCTTCACGGGGTTTATATAAGACCGCTCTCGAGTATGCTAATCAGGTAGTGCATACCCATGCCACTGCCGAGACTAGAACTCCAACCATGCTTTCATGAGAACAACCGTGTTGACCACTGCGCCACTGACCTCACATTAGGCACGACCGAATTATCATATGTGAACGCTCAACCACTTTCGCTTGTGAGTAATGATCAGGTTGCCCGATCGTCTCGAGAGGAGACACAGTTACTGCCTGTTAACTCCAATCGATAACCCCGCGATTAGGACTTCCTAGACAGGTCGAAATCTCCGATCTCATTAAACCTGCTTGAACCAAACTGAAACGTTGACGGTTTATTTGACTAGTATTTGACTAGTATACAGAAACTCTCCATAGAAAACCGAAGAAAAAAATGCTGCCCACGTTTACCTAACATAAGTGCATTGGAACCTCAATTCATATCTCGTGCTGTCTTCCCTGCCTCAAACCCTGCTTATTAACCACTATTAACCGTTTTGTGTTATGAAATATAGATTCTAGCTCAAACATTGACCCTATATACAGAGGTGTACTTAAAACAAGAACAAAAAACAGGATTATAGTTCACATATTATATGTATGCCCATTCGTAATAACCCATTCACCCCGATAAACCATCAGCCTATAGTTGTTCGTATCTGATATTGACGGTTTATTTGACTGGCATACAAAAACTCTCCAAAGAAAACTGAAAAAAATGCTGCCACGTTTACCTCACATAAGTGTATTGAAACCTCAATTCACTTCTCGTGCTGTCTTCCCTGCCTCAAACCCTACTTAACCACTATTAACTGTTTTTGTGTTATGAAATATCGATTCTGGCTTAAACATTGACCTTATAAAACAAGCTAATGTCAAAAATTCGTATGGAATTCTGAGTATCACGTGGTGATCATTCCGGAAGTAGCTGCTCACTACCCAATAAGTCGCGGAATACTATAACAATTACCTGCCCATATTATATACTTCAATGAAAGGAAAAGAAAGCAATTATATCGCGTGAAGTTTTAGTCAAGAAAATATTATACATACATTATTTATCATATTACATGTGATCACTCCGCATTTCTCCATTTAACGCGTAAGATTGTGCTCTTTCTCACTCTTGAAAACATCTGCTATGCGAGGAAATTTTCCGCGATGAACGGACGTTAGAAACCCCATATTGACCGAGCAGTTCGCGACATTTTCAACTTTTTGACGTTCTGGAACAACCGAAGAAGTCCTGCGCTGGAGTTTGCTCAATTCTTCGCCGGATTTTGGAAGTTCCCGTCCTCCCTTGCCCGAGCCGAACTGCTTCAAAATTTTTCCGTAGCCAATTATGTCAAATAATGGCGGAACCCCTCGAAGATGCATTTGCACGTATTTCCCGGCATGACCTTGAAATATTTGAAATATCGTCCCCCACATAACCTTGTATAAGAGAAATTAGTATAACAAAAAACGCGAACTATTTCTCTTACTGATGTGTGTATCAAACTTTCGTAAACCGCAACCTACCTCTGTCTGATTATGCATTCTTTTGTCAGCAGACTTCATGTTTGTCTTACAATGTAAACATTTGTTGATTTGTAACGCCTGTAATTATCTGTCATGATCGCGCACATCCGAGCGTGTCTCTCACGAATGCGTTGAGAAATATATATTTATAATTAAAACAAATCCCGACTACTCATCAGTAATCTAAAATATCGCCTAGCAGGTTTAATGAGATCGGAGATTTCGACCTGTCTAGGAAGTCCTAATCGCGGGGTTATCGATTGGAGTTAACAGACAGTAACTGTGTCTCCTCTCGAGACGATCGGGCAACCTGATCATTACTCACAAGCGAAAGTGGTTGAGCGTTCACATATGATAATTCGGTCGTGCCTAATGTGAGGTCAATGGCGCAGTGGTAAACACGGTTGCCTCATGAAAGCAGATATCTAGTCAGTACAAGGATATGCACTACTGACGAGCTCTAATGAGAGCGAAACTCAGCAGGGGCCGACTGGAAAAGCCTATGGGAGAGCCACAGTTGCGATCACTTGTTGGTAATGTTCAACTTGTAATCAGGTAGTGCATACCGGCCTGAAGAAAGACAATAACTGCTTGGGATGTCCAGCGCGCGGGTATTAAGCTAGTCACGGACTTGAGAAATGTCGCGTACGAGTCTCGACTTGAAATTCTTGATCTATATCCACTTGAATATCGACGACTCCGCGGTGATTTAATTCTCACACACTTCTTTAGAGTAGGTCTCGTTGAACAGTTCTTTATGATAGAATGATGACGGCCGGCGAGGACATAACAGGAAGCTTTTCAAGCTTCGTCCTCGGACCTTCCTTAGGCAGCAGTTCTTTTCTTACAGGGTTATTAACCTTTGGAACAGCCTTCCTTCTGAGGTCGTTAGCAGCACTTCTAGAGATCGCTTTAAAGCACCACTAGGCTCTCATTTATCAAAAATCCATTATTCATGTAACCTTACTCTGTTCTTGGTATTTACTGTAATCCCCAAGAGCGGTGCTACACCCTGTTTTCAATGATTGCATTTCAGATCAACGGACGCCCGCTTGACACTGAGCAAGAAAAACCGACTTGACCCGCGAACCCTGGGCCTCTGTTCCAAACGCGTGAAGCATTCGCTGAATCACTGACTTGCTTACGGGTCAGAAGTTCGCTAACAAGTAGATGATACTGCCAGAGTCAGTAGTCTCCCGGCGCATGTTTGATAGATTAGACCTCACTGGTAGCGAAAAGTTCCGGATTTGAGTTATTATCAGGGTTAGGTGATTTGTGAGTTTTGACCAAGTGTGAGCTCCTCGAGCACATCCGCTGGAGATATTCAGAAGCTCGCAAGGTGGTGCTGTGAGTCAGGTGTTGGTACTCGTGTTAGCTGAGATGATCCGTGGCCACTTACGAGTGCTAGTTTTGAACAGCGATTACGTTATTGGTATTTATGTAGTCTTTGAGCGTGGAGCTTGACCAAACGTCGCGTGTCGTCGTTCCTGACGGAAGACTGCACACAGCTATGGCTTCACTTATCCTCCCGGTATTTTGCGTATCAGCGGTAATTCTACCCTCTCACTCCCTCAGCTTCACGAGGCATATTAGGGAGGCCTAGACCCCTCTCAGAGCACTTTGTTTTTCTTTCAGTGGCAGTCTATGTGGTTTTTCTCTGAAACCCCACAGGTTTCAAATCCACCTGTTAGTACAGAGATGGCCCAGAGTCCCCCTTCACTCCAGAATTGTTAATAAGTTTGCGCCAAAATAAGTGGCCAGCCCTCTGAGTGCATGCGTTCTGGAAGACCGTCTAATTTCCGTTTAAATTTCACTAACACACCACAGTCAGACGTGCGGGCACTGTCCGTGTTTTCTGCATCCTGAATGATGTTGAGACAACGACACGTACTTTTCCTCAAACTTCTGATTGGACCAACAACCATTTACTCATGTGATAGACGTTCATTCCACTCGTTTTCCCAAAATGCACGTGCGCACACTCTTGGGATTTCACCAAAAGGGTCCATTCTAAAATCAGCTTCATAAATTAATCAAGCTAGCTCTGTACAGCATCCACATGATACATTTTGTGGATGGATTATCAAGCGGGAGGTGAGAGTATTCCAACACTTGGCGGAATACCTCAACGCGGGGGAGGTCCGTCCAAAAGCCCACAGCGAGCAGATCGGGGACAACGTGGGCGACCGGATGAGTCATCGCTCGACTGGATCGGACCAACGGGCGAGGCATGGCAGGCAAAATAAGATGGATGACCTGATCGGGGGCGCCGTTATTCCAACACTCAAGGAATATCTCGACACGGTCGCGGAATACGGTCAAAGCCCACAGTGGATAGATTGCGGACAACACGAGCGACCGGACGAGCTATCGCTCAACAAGATCGGACTAACGGGCGAGGAGTGGCAGGCGGAAAACCCCCGGTAGAAGGCGCCAATCACACACGTAAACCGGGCAGAAGTGCACACGACGCGTGAGCGGAAACCTGGAATGATGACTCATAAACGCGAGCGCATGCGTAGCGTGGTAACTATCGTGTTGGACAATAAAGATTGTGCTTTATTGGACGCTTTTCGCTACAATTTTTATCCCCAAAGCGAGAATATTCATCTACACCGTTTCCATTCACTAGTTTTCCCCACTAACTTCACATTTTTTCGCACTGTCTCACTCATCTCGCCTTGTTTTGTTGAACCAGTATGTCGGTAAACGCCCGCGGCGCGAGTATCTCTTTTTGTCCAAGCCTACTTGCGTAACGGCTCAACTTTGACCTTTCTGGTCTGTTTAGATGAAACTATCAAAGTGAAGCACTACGGTTTGCCTGTTGTAATTACTGACACATTTTCTCTCATAGTATCATAGCGATATATAAGTCCAATCTCGTTTGCAACTTGAGGATCCATTCTGATGCTGCGCGTGACTCAAAGTCAGGTGGGGATCGTTACACCCATTTTATGCCTACTTTATGATGTCTCAGACCTTCAGGTCATCAACGTACACCGAACACGGTAATTTCGTGAATCTGTGGAGATTGTTGACGTTGACCAAACTCGGCGGTGGGTTGACGCCTGAACCCTGAGAAATCTCGCTGGCACCTCCAGCCAAGAGCAGCGCGTCCCATTCACCTTAACCGAGTAACCGCGATAGTGTAGGACGTCCTCTATGCAATTCAAGTTGCGGCCGGTTACGCCGAGCACCTTACCCTTGCCTAAGAGCCTTCCAAGTGGAATTGTAAGAAGCTTCGTGATGACGTCTGTTGGCATCTCACCGGCCCTGGTCCCAACCAAGCCTCCTTGGGCAACAGTATTTTGATCAGACACTAGCGACCTTGACAAAAACTGTGCTGGCCTACATATAACAACTATTTGTCTGCAGGTGCTTCCTGAGTATCCTGTGCAGGATACGATCCACGAACGTCTAAACACCAGAGATAAGACCCAGTTATCGGCAACTGAAGGGTAGCTTCCGGCCGCTACCCTTGTACATGTGACAGGCAAGTGTCCGCTTCCATTCTGTTGGTGTTTCATGATGTTCTCAAGAAAAGCTGCACATCTACGTTATTGCAGCCGTACGTTCCTTCAGTACTGGTGGATGCAAACCACATGAACCGCGTGACTTCTGGAAGTTGATATTTCTCAACCGATCTCCATGTCCTACTTCCTTGATTTTCTCTGCGTTGAACACCGAGGCCTCAGGAGCGAATGGAAGAATCAAATGTCTCGACACTGCATAACAGCCGGCCTGTCAAGAACTCTGCTTTAGTCTCTGCAGTTTTCTCCTTTCACAACTCTTCCGAAAAAAGCAGTTATGCCTGTCCTCTTCCTCATCCGTCTTTACAGAAACTTATAAACTTCTGGGAACTGTCACTCACAGGGCTGCGAGGCGATCCCCGTGGTGTCTGCCTCTTGTAATCTTAAATCTGCTCCACTGGCGGCAAACGTCTCATAGCATTCGTATTTATATTCGCTTGCTCGTGTTGGTCGCCATGCCCGGTTGCGGTGTAGGACACATAGCCCTAGCTACCAAACAATCTATCGCAGCCCTTTACAACAAGGTCGAGGAGTCTGGGCCTGGTCAATATTTGCAGCCAGTGTCTGCATCAGTTCGCTTGTTCTTCCGTACTGAATGTCAGTGTCTGAATAATTTTCACTGATCCCATTAATCCCTGAAGATGGAAATTGATTCACGTTGCTGATATCCGGCCATCTTGAAGGGGACGTTGAATCCAGTAAGGACTCTTGGTTAACAAAGCATCTTGTAGACCTGCAGACGTGCTGGTGTAAACATAAGTCTAGTAAAACATTTAACCTGCTTCTTGGCTATGCGCAGATGGACGTGAATGTAGTCAACTGTCGCCGGACCCTCTGTGGGACTGTTGGCATCACGAAATCAGTAGTGAGATGATTAATGTGAAAGCGGACAGCGATATTAATATTGTGGTGCGATGTTTAGGAAGTTTTAGCCGTTCGTCTAAGCTGTTCAAAGTGACAACCGCCAGATGCATCGTACCGATGGCACATGCGTCTGTATTTTCAACGTCGTCTTGCGGTTAAACGCGTTAAGTGAACACACGAATGCAAGGCATGTGCGACCGAACGATCGCGGTCTGCCAAGGTGGTTTGACGTTACCAAAACATCTGACACAAAGCACACGAGTGTACGTAACCTTACACATTCACAATTTGTCACTGATCAAACGTCAAACCCGCAGGCCAGCCAGCAACAACGACGACGTCAAGTGGCTCAGTTGGTACAATTCGCCTATCTTGCACCAATGATTGGCCGACTGGCTAGCGATTTCCAAGCGACATAGGAACCGGGATCAATGTCATCTCACTCCAATCGTACGATCGTCTTCAGCTCAGTCAATGTACCGCAGTTGCCGCAGCTTGAAGTGTTGGCAAATTCTTGAGAGAACGTCTATCCACAATCAACGCGATTGAATGACACGTGGTGATAGACGTGCTCGCAAAAACAGCGCAGTCGCGCAGTCGCGCACGGCTACCCAGAATCGCGTATCCACGAATTTTCTTCGAAACTAACTGGCGCTACCGTTATCGCTAAATAAAGGTTAGTAAGTGCTAACTATCACGCTCCAGCTGCTGATGAACTCATCCTAAAGACAGCTCTAGCTACACCGTCAGGACTGTTAGGCTCATGAAAATACTGGTTTAGCTTTGTTGTGCTGCTCAATCATTCTGGCGCTTCATGGACGATGTACTGCGAGGGCTCTCGTTCGCCCACGTTTCCACTGATGACGTGCTAATCGCTAGCCATCCTAACGAACAACACCTGTCCAACCTTCGCGCTGTCGTCGACTGTTCGGCGCAATGTGGTACAAAGATCAGTGTGTCTTCATAATTAGTTCATTGGATTGCTTCAGGAAGCGCACCGAGTAAACCGGAATCCCTCCTCCGGGGCCAAATTTGAATCAATCTCGACTTTACCGACGCCGGCAGTATCTCGCGGTCGCCAAATTTGATATAAAATTCTTCCCACGTTTATCTGTTGCCCGACTATATATTTGCTACCTTCTCTCATTTACTCTATCATAAGCCCATAACGCAACCGAGCATACTCGTGCAGATTGCTTCACTGGTCCAGAGTTCATTGCGTAATCTAAGTTTTTTATAAACGTACTTTGTGGAAGACCAATGCTCTCTACTCCATTTAGTTTATCGGAGGGACTTTTGGGGTAGCTCCATAAAAACAGGGTGAGATTCATCTTTGAATGATCGATTTGCGTACCTAAGGCGCAAGTTTACTGTTTTCATCGACTGCCACAGTCGGGGTGTGAAGTTGCTGGTTTGGCGCATGAGAATCTCCGGTCAAAACTTGTTCCGAATTCCTTGGTCCTTGCTTACTTACGCGTCACGCAATTATATTCCGGATGTACCACCATCGCACTTGCCCAAGTCCGGTTATTCCTTGGCATACTCGACCATTATCGACGCGTCGTTTTGCAACGTGCAGTCAACCAAAAGCCTCTGTCAGAACTCGCCGACTCATAGCGGAAGCTTGTGAACCTCTGGCCGGAACCTAGCCCAGCTTCCTGAGTGGCGATAGGATTTGTCATGTCGGGGCACCAAACCTAGTTTCATTGAATGTGACCTTGATGCCGTTCTCCTGCTTACAACTGATGCACCGAATGCTGCCCCCGATGCAGTCCCAGAGCAACCCAGGAATGATTAAAATTAAGCTCTAACCTTACTCTCAAAAGCTTCAACGATGACAATTAGAATGCAGTACTCTTGGACGGCAACTGCTCACTATTTGTCTGCCAGTCCGTCACTTCCGACACATTTTGGGAGGCAGACAATTTTACTTTGGAGCTGATTTCAGACGTTCGACATTTGGTTCCCGTGCCAAACCCGAGGGCTAATTCTTTCGTGAATCAGGACATCGGGATATCATCTTTCCGTATACTAGGGACATTCAACCTTCACCGGATGACATCAACTTTGTTGCTGGTGCGCTGTAGAGCCAAGGTGTCTCCATAGATCAATACCAGCAACTTCCGATCCAATTATAATGACCATCCCCAACAGTACAATAAAAAAGTAGGGGGCTTCCCACTCGTGAACCCCTAAAACTATCAACCGCTCCTAAACAGAAGCAAGCGGTGGTGTCATATGTGACAGATCAGCAGATAAACCTAGACCATTCGTTACACTGTTTTTGACAATCTACATTAATCACCTCACCTGAGTAAGCGCGGCCTGTCGGAATTGATCCAGCAACGGTTTGTTGAGTCTCATATGAGCAAGGGCCTTGCGCCTCTGATCTCAGCATTGCATCAGAGGCTAACAGAACAAGGCGAACAAACGTCCAATCACCACACATAGAACATTGTCTGATTGATGTCTGTTTATTACGCATCCACATTGAGACTGTTGGCCGACTACCACTCCTAAATGATAATATTGATGCGTCGAAGACGATAGACCGTTTTACTCTTTGACACATGGCAACACCCAAGAAAACAGTCGTCAAGGCAGTCTGAGACTATGAGCTTACAAGTTTCGATCATCACTGACCGAGATCCCCAGGTCAGGTCTCCTGAACTCCACGTCTTTTTTCAAATGGTTCCGCATGGAACCGACCGCCTACCATCCCCACGCAAACGAGTATTCATCTGGAACTAAGATCACCAGTTATCGCCTTACTGAATCCTACCAAATACAGCAAGCCTCTGTTATTGTTTTTCTTTTGGATTGCCAAAGGCGTTCGTTGTAGCGTTTCCGAATTGGTTTTAGATACCTCCTCAAAACTCCCTGGAGAGCTGATTCAACCCCCCACACATCTAGACTGAGGGATGGATTATACTCAACGGTTACGCAAACTCAGACCCAATATTCGGTTCGCACCAACTCGTCGAGATTGCTGCCGAGGGTGGAAGACTCCGGGTTCATTCGTCAGTATATTTATGTTCGTACGTCAAGGCGCCGTCAAAAACAAACTATAACCATGATACTCCGATCCCTTCAATGTCGCTGAACATGACCGTCCAATTCAATTTCATGCACATGTTAAAGTGACGGCTAGGAGCCAGGATGTGCAGATTCTCCCGCTGACAAGCTCAATGCCTTCAACACTTCGACCTCAGGTTCTTTGAGTTCAGCGTGAGATGCTCTTCTGTGGCACCGCTACAGCAGAGAAAAAGGGCACCAGCGGGAATATACGTCCACAAAACAACTACTCATAAAAGGTCATACCCATATGAGAACACAAGCTAGGACGCTTCAGCCTTCGGGCTGAAGATGCGCATTTATATTAAAAAATGACCATTCATATGTACTGGCGCGTACGTACTATACAAGCCACGAAGTACACATGAACGGCAAACCTTCACTTGTTTATACTCACATGAATGTTCTGGCCTGTTATTATGCCCCGAATGGCTTGTACCCAAAGTAAGAAGTAAACAAAGACGAGATCTATTCTTAGTATCAAATTTATGCTAGACGAGAAGTAAAGTGCGCCTGTTGAGTTCAGCGCTGAGAAACTGAAGGTAATAGTGTAGCCAAATTTTTGCATCGCATGCAGTCTGAAGCAATTTGACGTCGTTCGCAAAAAGTTGTAAATATTTCGCTGGCCTGAAAACATGGAGAAAAGAGACTTGTCCAATAACACAAACATAGGAGAAAGGAGTAAAAAGGTGTATATATGAACATCTATACATACATGAGTAGGACAGCCGCTGTGCTCAATATAGGCGGCCTCCTGTTAGAAAGATGTTGTTTCAGAAAAAGAACGGGAAGCTAACCAATCATACACTGCAACGCGTCCGATTCTTTTGTGTCCCCTTCTTTTCTATTGTTTTTGAACATGTGACCGTGTGTTCATACGTCAGCCGATCCAGCTCCCACTGGATATGCTGAACTGCGGCGGTCGATCGGAAATGATTCTAGATTAATCAATTTCACAGGTTGCAGTCATTAATCTCGATCACAGGAATAGATTTTTTGCAGTTACTTCAGAGAAAATCAATCACTGCCAGTCAGTCATCGCCACAACCTGGTCATACGGTCATTCTTTTTCTGAGAGTAGCATATTTGAAACACCGGCGGAAGTTAGCAGCGATTGATTACAGACCAGAGCGGATACCGTGTGCACGGATGTGGGATCGTTCCGTTAAATTCAGTCTCGGAAAACGAGATGGTTGGATAGACGACAGAGCGCCGACAGCATGGTGAGAGCAGTAAAAACGTACGAAAATTGATATGAAGAAGAATAATGACGTTTAAGCTTGCGTGAGTCATACTCACTGACGGTTGAGGTCGATTTTTAACCATTGTTTGCGACCACGGCGACCCACTACCATATTTCCCACATTCCATCTCGTCAAAACGTGGTCATAAGCAACGATCTTTCAAGAGGTACGCAGAAGTACACGCATGGAGACGTGAAACAAGCGCTGGCATGCAAGGGCGTACGCACACCTTCAAGAGAGCAGGAAAATTATCAACAATGCAAAATTCTCGACGAATTTTTGACAATCACACTGGAATGTGCGCGATCATTGTGGATAATTACAGGCGATACAAGTAGATAAATAGCTATGTGATAAGAAAAACATGAAATCTACCAACACAAAATAGCGTAATCTGAGGGGAAAAGATGGCCGTTTACAAAAGTTTGATACACGTATCAGGAATGAAGATAGTTCGTTTGTTCCACAGATTCATTCCAACAGATTCGATATTACAATAATTTACCATTTACAAGGTTATTTATGGGCCCATGTTTTAAACAGTTCGAGGTGACGCCGGGGAATACGTCCAACTGCACCTTCAAAGGATTTCGCCATTACTAGGTATAAATAATGTCGGAAAAGCGTTGAAATAAATCGGCTTGGTTGATGGAGGACGGGAGATTGCAAAAGCTGGCGAAAAATTGGGCACGGACTAGGGAATGTGTTGTAGTGTCCACAGTTCACAGTTATATTTTGTTATTCGTTTTCGTACGTATTTTATATACCGTTTTGTTAGTTTCGTTTGTACGCTTGTTTGAAAACATTCACCAGTTCAAGAAGTTGATCGGCAGCAGGAATAAACTGGAGTTTTCGCTCAAACAAATGAAAAAAATAAAATAAACGCAAGTTATTGCGCACCGTCTCTGTCTCTGCACAGTGACATATCTCGGCTCCATGTATCTGCTGATTTACCGATGTTTAACGTTAGTCATCTTCTTTCGCGTGTTGTAGTATCTATTGATCGCCCTCCGAATCTATCCTTCTACGCTGTCCTTCTCTCGTTTGGTGGCCATTTCAGTTCAACAGACCTTCAGTTGTCAGTGGGTCGTTCCACTTTTTATTGATACATCTTCGGTTTCGCTCATAGGCACACCTTTTGCACTCACCCGTTACAAGTCTCCTTTGGCGTTACCATATTTTGGTCATTTTTATCATTTGATTGATTAGGCCACTGCACACGTTGTTCGGTTGCCTGAAAAAGTCCAGAAGTTGAAAATCTAGTGAATTGTTCGGGCAACACGGAGTTGTGTGCGTTCACACGTCGTAGAAGTTTTCCTCGCACAACGGGTGTTTGTGGGGTAAGTGAAAGGACGAAATCTCACGTGTTATGTGGTAAAATTTGTAGTGGTCACATCCCTAGTGGCACTCTGGAATGCTTATCCGTTATCTGAGGGTCTCCCTCTGGATCACTCTCCGAAATGAGGTGAATATATCTCACGTGTTTAACTTAGCAAACATAACTGCTAGGGAAATATCACAAACATTTTCCCCTTAAAAACGTATTGGTGTACCTGCGACGTTCTTGCCAAATGTGTTTAATCGAACCACGTCGCAGTAGTTTTGAGGGCGCAAGCTGAATAGTGTCAGCCATCTTCGCTCTACTCTTGTGTGGGAAATGAGCGGTACGTCGTTGAAAAGGCTGCGGGGTTGTTCGCTTGCTCATGTTTACCGTTTGGCTAATTCGCTCGTGAGGAACGTTCCGGAGGCAATTGTAAGATGCCGACATCTAATGTTGTTGAGAAGTTGCAGACATATTCTGCCGTTATGCAGCGTTATCCAGGTAAGCGACTGTTGCGATGTTGACCGAAGAATGTAGAGCACAGTGACCTATAGACCGCTGCGTGTTTCATGGAATGTGTTAAAGGAGTTTGCCTGTAGATGCATCGTCGGCTGGTTCCGTTCTGCAAACCCCAACTTCGACGGTCATTCCAGCAGTGATCACAAGGAACACCTCCATGGCATAGGATGCAGGTAGATAACAACGTCATTACCAACATTGTTTCAGGCAACAATGTCATTGGCACTGACAAGAAGAGGAGGACGGCCACAGAAATTGTTCACTGGATTGCTTTTGAGGCTCGTTTGCCTTTGAAAGCCGTCAGCATTGAGTTCTATCACTTGAGGGAATTAGTGCCTGAGTTGCTGTTAGATGCGCGTACTCTGATGAAAACACCACCGGAGTGTGCCAATACGTTCATCGAGGGCGAGGAATGGGTTTCGTTTGAACTGAACAATTGCACAATACATGCTTAACAGGGCCGATGGACGGATGACTTGAAAATCTCGCACTTCACCTGCACATCGATAGCGTAACCCCTGTCAACAGTTCACGTTCACAATTATGGCCATCCTGGAAAGGATGACAGCCGCTTCAGCTATTCCACGTACGAAGGTGTCCAAGCACAAAAACGCCCTAGGATTAGTTGACCACTGCAGAGCTAAGAGAGCGAATGCCCTCACAGCTACTACGATACCTGCGTAGCCCCCGATATGGCCGTATGGTGAGAGGTAACAACAGCAGACAAGTGAGGTCAAAGACTATCCCATCGGATGTGTCAGTTCTTGAAGGCTGTTGCAAAAGAGGATCTTTTCAGAAAGCTACAACATGTGGGGTTAAGATCCTACAAAGTTATGGTGTTAATGTGTGTTTCTCTGAACCTCATGGGCAAATGCCCCCTCTGAGGTCGTTAGCTGCGTATCTAATGCTTCTTTCAAGGTAGTGATTAATTTCCACCCCGCTACCACGGTAAATTTGTGTCTTTGCTCCGTTTTAAGTAAATCTGCAATCCCAAAGGCGGTGCTATACCTGTCTTCATAAGTTGTCTCTCAGTTAACAGGCGCCTACTTTCTGCCGAATCAAACAAATTGATGTTAACTGGGTCCTGCAAGCCTTTAATGTCTACCCTGCGTAATACTTAAGCTGTTAGTAGTCGCACAGACGACACAGCTAAGAAAGGCCTTCGGACAAATGAACAACCGACGTGTCAGATTAGCGTTAGAACACAACATACCAAAGCCGCATGGTAGACGGCATTCTAAAATCGATTTCATGTAGGCGTACGGATTTTGTATCATCAAATTGTGGCAAAAAATTGACGGAGTTTGATGAAACATGCCCCTACATCTCCCTCTTCCTATCACAGTAAAACCCCAGGGTCAGTCTTTGTAAACGACCGCTGTGATTGGCAAACCACTACCGGCTGAACTAACTCGCGTAAGGAACAGGAATTCCATTACCACATTTCTCGTCGTAACGTGCGACGAACTTAGCGACCCACCCTCCACCACATCATCCCGTAGCCTGACGACGCATGCGCTCATTCCTGCTAACCAGAACCGTACTTAAACCTGCCACAAAACTTTTGCACTTTGGAACTTGGTATCAGACGACAGTTCGGGCGGTTGTTAATTGTGGCCAACGTTAACGCGCTCTTCATCAGGACGGACTTCCGGGACCAATTTTACCTCTGGGGTGACACTAAAAGGTGCGAAATGGTTGATCGCATTACTTCTGCCTCCCTCTGTTCAGTGTACGCTAAAACCAACCTGTCCGGTATAGGCCTTATCACTCCGTAAACCTCCGAGTCTTTCAGCTACTCCTAGGAGTTACGAAATCAGTGAAGCACGACATATAGCATCACCGCTGCAGATGGATCACTCGTGGAAGCCCGGTAGTTACGGACTGATATTATCGAGCTGCGGATAGCCTGGATTGAATTCAAACACGTTCCAGGATAATATCACACAGCCCCTAAACAGCAAGCGGTTAGCCACTGGTTCGAAAATATCCCCTAATGAGTGGGAGTCATGTGGCGACTACCGCACTTTGAACAACACAAATACTTTGGATAAACTTCCAATTGTATATATTCGAATTCTTTATTTGGGCCAGTCTAGTAGGAACTTCGAATGAAAATTGGATCTTGACAAAACGTACAACCACGTCCAACCAGCATAGGAAAATATTTCCAGCGACAGCAACACCGTTTAGTCTGGACGAGTCACTTTGTAGGTCATCTGATACACGTGACGCAGCGAAGACGCTCCTGTTTCTCATTAACGAAACTTTAGGCGGATTGAACTGCGTGTAAGGTTACTTGGATGAAGTTTTAATCGTTATTTGGTCCGCGGCGGAGCACAAGAGCACGTTTATGAAGTTCTGCAATGAATTCGGCCCCACAGTGTCAACGTTGATGCATCTAAATATGCGTGGCGTCTCCAGATTAACTTTTCTCCGACATCGTATAAGTCTACTTATTGTAACGTCTCCACGTGGGAAAATCAGCGCCACCATATCCTCTTCGTTGCCATCCACTAATGCGTGGAAAGAAACTACGGCCAGGCTCATGTTCAAAGCGGATGGCCAGCACGCCACATGTGTCTGTCGGCCAACCAGCCAAACTAGCACTTCCTGCATGATAATGCAGCCCAAATCAAAACGTACCATCCTCAGACACTTTTATCTTTCACCTCCACCCAGCACAGATTTCTCCGTAACCGGCCAAGCACAACAACTGTGCTCATTTTTATGGATGACTTAATGGAGGCGAAAGACGAAACTCCAATATATGATGTTGGCTGCTTCCATTTCTCCATAGCTTTTGACTCTGTCCTACATGACCCTCCCAGACACAAACCGAAAACTTACGGTTTCCGGGGAAAGGTTCCTATGCTGATCTGCCCTGTTTATGAATATTACACGTTTTATAATTGAAGCTGGGCCAAGCCTATTGTCGTTCCACCTGATTTCTGCGGCGATCAACTATGAGTTGATGCCAAGCCATCTTTTGTTTCCCATCTACATCAACGATCTTTCGAGCAACACGTCTAGCGGCGCTCTTGTTTATGCCGGTGAACTTGGAATCTAGAATGCCACTGGCTATAGTTTATTACAGATTGACCTCGAAGCTACTGAGCGCTCGCCAGACGATCGGAGCCTCAATAAATGTTGGTAGATGTGTACACACCTTGCTCGGTGAAGACTATAGCAATGTCTGTCAGTTATAACGCGTCCAACATAGTAGACATCACGAAAATCGACATGAAGAAAAATCTAGTCACCTGGACGTCGTCCAACTCACCCTCCACGCATTCTTTCAGAAAGCTATACCAGCTCCGTCCCCGGACCCTCCCCAGACAACAGTTTTTCTCTTGTAAAGTATTATTAACCGGCAGAACACAGTTCCTTGCGGGGTCCTTAGCTACACTTCTACAGGTCGTTTTAAAACAAGGCTAAATTCGAGTTCGGCTAAACGAGGTTGGTTTTCTTGTTCTGCTGTAAGTATTTACTGTAGTATTTGAGAGTGATGCTGCGCCCTGTTATGATTGGCTGTTTTTCAGGTGGACAGACGCCTGTTTGGCACTGAACAAGACAGATCGACTGGATCAGGGTGCCGTGGACCCTCTGCCATGAGCCCGCTATCATCCACTGCATGGCTTGGGCAGTTCGGTCATAAGATTTATCACTACCTTGCGTCCAAAATGTGCTGGCGTGCAGCCTTTTCAACTGATTTATGCAACCATTCAGGCACACCCATAATTCGCATCTCATGAACGTGTAAGCAATCGGGAGTGATGAGGTAGTTTTAATCAGTGTTTTCAAGGTTGGGTGTTCGCGTTTGGGCACCGAAATTCTTCTGCTTTCCAAAGCCTTTTGGTCATGTTTAACAGTTGGCAGTGTCCTCCAGTAAACTGTTAACTTCAACCAATTGCGTCTGACTTACACATGCAACGGTCGGGACAGGTAAAATGCACCACTTCCAAGTGGAAACTGTTCGTTTTCTCTGCCAGCGTTGGACACATCCGGCACCGTATTGGGAGTCAGCATTTCACCTTTCCCGATGGCCATAAACCGTTGGTGTAAACTAATCCTACCAAGCCAGACAAACACTCGCCGAAACAGATCCGACATCGCGAATTCAGCGAGCAATTTTTGAGAGGTATACAGAGTACTGGAAGCAAAAACAAACTTAGTTTGTGAGGATTTCTCCCATCTGAAAGTAAACTAAATCCATCTGCCGAACCCTTAATATGACGGAGTTGGTCACCTTCAAAAAAAGGAAATGTCGGAATTCACCGTGGTACCTAGGTTCTATATCACCTTCCGACGTTGACTAGCATACCTTGTGCGGAGTATTCATACGATATCTACGTCCTTGCATCCTGGAATCNTTATATTCGCTTGCTCGTGTTGGTCGCCATGCCCGGTTGCGGTGTAGGACACATAGCCCTAGCTACCAAACAATCTATCGCAGCCCTTTACAACAAGGTCGAGGAGTCTGGGCCTGGTCAAATATTTGCAGCCAGTGTCTGCATCAGTTCGCTTGTTCTTCCGTACTGAATGTCAGTGTCTGAATAATTTTCACTGATCCCATTAATCCCTGAAGATGGAAATTGATTCACGTTGCTGATATCCGGCCATCTTGAAGGGGACGTTGAATCCAGTAAGGACTCTTGGTTAACAAAGCATCTTGTAGACCTGCAGACGTGCTGGTGTAAACATAAGTCTAGTAAAACATTTAACCTGCTTCTTGGCTATGCGCAGATGGACGTGAATGTAGTCAACTGTCGCCGGACCCTCTGTGGGACTGTTGGCATCACGAAATCAGTAGTGAGATGATTAATGTGAAAGCGGACAGCGATATTAATATTGTGGTGCGATGTTTAGGAAGTTTTAGCCGTTCGTCTAAGCTGTTCAAAGTGACAACCGCCAGATGCATCGTACCGATGGCACATGCGTCTGTATTTTCAACGTCGTCTTGCGGTTAAACGCGTTAAGTGAACACACGAATGCAAGGCATGTGCGACCGAACGATCGCGGTCTGCCAAGGTGGTTTGACGTTACCAAAACATCTGACACAAAGCACACGAGTGTACGTAACCTTACACATTCACAATTTGTCACTGATCAAACGTCAAACCCGCAGGCCAGCCAGCAACAACGACGACGTCAAGTGGCTCAGTTGGTACAATTCGCCTATCTTGCACCAATGATTGGCCGACTGGCTAGCGATTTCCAAGCGACATAGGAACCGGGATCAATGTCATCTCACTCCAATCGTACGATCGTCTTCAGCTCAGTCAATGTACCGCAGTTGCCGCAGCTTGAAGTGTTGGCAAATTCTTGAGAGAACGTCTATCCACAATCAACGCGATTGAATGACACGTGGTGATAGACGTGCTCGCAAAAACAGCGCAGTCGCGCAGTCGCGCACGGCTACCCAGAATCGCGTATCCACGAATTTTCTTCGAAACTAACTGGCGCTACCGTTATCGCTAAATAAAGGTTAGTAAGTGCTAACTATCACGCTCCAGCTGCTGATGAACTCATCCTAAAGACAGCTCTAGCTACACCGTCAGGACTGTTAGGCTCATGAAAATACTGGTTTAGCTTTGTTGTGCTGCTCAATCATTCTGGCGCTTCATGGACGATGTACTGCGAGGGCTCTCGTTCGCCCACGTTTCCACTGATGACGTGCTAATCGCTAGCCATCCTAACGAACAACACCTGTCCAACCTTCGCGCTGTCGTCGACTGTTCGGCGCAATGTGGTACAAAGATCAGTGTGTCTTCATAATTAGTTCATTGGATTGCTTCAGGAAGCGCACCGAGTAAACCGGAATCCCTCCTCCGGGGCCAAATTTGAATCAATCTCGACTTTACCGACGCCGGCAGTATCTCGCGGTCGCCAAATTTGATATAAAATTCTTCCCACGTTTATCTGTTGCCCGACTATATATTTGCTACCTTCTCTCATTTACTCTATCATAAGCCCATAACGCAACCGAGCATACTCGTGCAGATTGCTTCACTGGTCCAGAGTTCATTGCGTAATCTAAGTGTTTTATAAACGTACTTTGTGGAAGACCAATGCTCTCTACTCCATTTAGTTTATCGGAGGGACTTTTGGGGTAGCTCCATAAAAACAGGGTGAGATTCATCTTTGAATGATCGATTTGCGTACCTAAGGCGCAAGTTTACTGTTTTCATCGACTGCCACAGTCGGGGTGTGAAGTTGCTGGTTTGGCGCATGAGAATCTCCGGTCAAAACTTGTTCCGAATTCCTTGGTCCTTGCTTACTTACGCGTCACGCAATTATATTCCGGATGTACCACCATCGCACTTGCCCAAGTCCGGTTATTCCTTGGCATACTCGACCATTATCGACGCGTCGTTTTGCAACGTGCAGTCAACCAAAAGCCTCTGTCAGAACTCGCCGACTCATAGCGGAAGCTTGTGAACCTCTGGCCGGAACCTAGCCCAGCTTCCTGAGTGGCGATAGGATTTGTCATGTCGGGGCACCAAACCTAGTTTCATTGAATGTGACCTTGATGCCGTTCTCCTGCTTACAACTGATGCACCGAATGCTGCCCCCGATGCAGTCCCAGAGCAACCCAGGAATGATTAAAATTAAGCTCTAACCTTACTCTCAAAAGCTTCAACGATGACAATTAGAATGCAGTACTCTTGGACGGCAACTGCTCACTATTTGTCTGCCAGTCCGTCATTTCCGACACATTTTGGGAGGCAGACAATTTTACTTTGGAGCTGATTTCAGACGTTCGACATTTGGTTCCCGTGCCAAACCCGAGGGCTAATTCTTTCGTGAATCAGGACATCGGGATATCATCTTTCCGTATACTAGGGACATTCAACCTTCACCGGATGACATCAACTTTGTTGCTGGTGCGCTGTAGAGCCAAGGTGTCTCCATAGATCAATACCAGCAACTTCCGATCCAATTATAATGACCATCCCCAACAGTACAATAAAAAAGTAGGGGGCTTCCCACTCGTGAACCCCTAAAACTATCAACCGCTCCTAAACAGAAGCAAGCGGTGGTGTCATATGTGACAGATCAGCAGATAAACCTAGACCATTCGTTACACTGTTTTTGACAATCTACATTAATCACCTCACCTGAGTAAGCGCGGCCTGTCGGAATTGATCCAGCAACGGTTTGTTGAGTCTCATATGAGCAAGGGCCTGCGCCTCTGATCTCAGCATTGCATCAGAGGCTAACAGAACAAGGCGAACAAACGTCCAATCACCACACATAGAACATTGTCTGATTGATGTCTGTTTATTACGCATCCACATTGAGACTGTTGGCCGACTACCACTCCTAAATGATAATATTGATGCGTCGAAGACGATAGACCGTTTTACTCTTTGACACATGGCAACACCCAAGAAAACAGTCGTCAAGGCAGTCTGAGACTATGAGCTTACAAGTTTCGATCATCACTGACCGAGATCCCCAGGTCAGGTCTCCTGAACTCCACGTCTTTTTTCAAATGGTTCCGCATGGAACCGACCGCCTACCATCCCCACGCAAACGAGTATTCATCGGGAACTAAGATCACCAGTTATCGCCTTACTGAATCCTACCAAATACAGCAAGCCTCTGTTATTGTTTTTCTTTTGGATTGCCAAAGGCGTTCGTTGTAGCGTTTCCGAATTGGTTTTAGATACCTCCTCAAAACTCCCTGGAGAGCTGATTCAACCCCCCACACATCTAGACTGAGGGATGGATTATACTCAACGGTTACGCAAACTCAGACCCAATATTCGGTTCGCACCAACTCGTCGAGATTGTTGCCGAGGGCGGAAGACTCCGGGTTCATTCGTCAGTATATTTATGTTCGTACGTCAAGGCGCCGTCAAAAACAAACTATAACCATGATACTCCGATCCCTTCAATGTCGCTGAACATGACCGTCCAATTCAATTTCATGCACATGTTAAAGTGACGGCTAGGAGCCAGGATGTGCAGATTCTCCCGCTGACAAGCTCAATGCCTTCAACACTTCGACCTCAGGTTCTTTGAGTTCAGCGTGAGATGCTCTTCTGTGGCACCGCTACAGCAGAGAAAAAGGGCACCAGCGGGAATATACGTCCACAAAACAACTACTCATAAAAGGTCATACCCATATGAGAACACAAGCTAGGACGCTTCAGCCTTCGGGCTGAAGATGCGCATTTATATTAAAAAATGACCATTCATATGTACTGGCGCGTACGTACTATACAAGCCACGAAGTACACATGAACGGCAAACCTTCACTTGTTTATACTCACATGAATGTTCTGGCCTGTTATTATGCCCCGAATGGCTTGTACCCAAAGTAAGAAGTAAACAAAGACGAGATCTATTCTTAGTATCAAATTTATGCTAGACGAGAAGTAAAGTGCGCCTGTTGAGTTCAGCGCTGAGAAACTGAAGGTAATAGTGTAGCCAAATTTTTGCATCGCATGCAGTCTGAAGCAATTTGACGTCGTTCGCAAAAAGTTGTAAATATTTCGCTGGCCTGAAAACATGGAGAAAAGAGACTTGTCCAATAACACAAACATAGGAGAAAGGAGTAAAAAGGTGTATATATGAACATCTATACATACATGAGTAGGACAGCCGCTGTGCTCAATATAGGCGGCCTCCTGTTAGAAAGATGTTGTTTCAGAAAAAGAACGGGAAGCTAACCAATCATACACTGCAACGCGTCCGATTCTTTTGTGTCC
>LOND01000695.1:56905-68526 GCA_014220965.1 Paragonimus kellicotti | reverse complement strand
CATCGCCGATCAGATAGAAAGTTAGTTGGTGCATGGTACAGCGCAAGATCGGATGAAAACTAATGTCAAGGCTTTTCTGACCAGGTATGCTAATCATCATGTGTGTCAAGTTTGCAAATTGAGAAGTTACCCCCATATTCCTTTTTACACGACATTTCATCCAAGGAAAGGTACTTGTCAAAGTGTTCCTTCTTGCCTACGTTCTCTCTTTCTGTGTCATTCGGCTATCGAATGCTGAGCCAATGCAGGGATTCCAATAGCACGTGGTCGAAAGTATAGGAACCTGCGGAGAATCCTAGTTTTATTCAAGAATTCGGAAAGCTCTACCGCACTGCGTAACAGCTACGTTAATGATCGCCGAGGCGTGCACAACAAAGGTACGTCAAAACTATCCATAACACTAAGAATGGAATAATCCTTTTGGTCAGGCTTATCATTTTTCGCTCACGGTCAAAGCAAAACACTTTCGCTCCGAGTACCTAGCGTGCGGATGTTTGTTCATTTACGTCTACAGCCTTCTCAACCCAAGGCTCTCTTTCTTCTCCAACTAGATCTTGCTATAACACATTCTTTACTCATCCCAATTTATAACCTCAATTATGCGGCCGGAATTCAGCGTACTGTGATGCAGACTGACTGTTGTATTACAAAAACGTAGAATTCCGTCCTGTATGTAAGCTTTTTCTGAAGACATTTTACTCTGTCCGCCCTGTTGCAGACTGGGGGTATCCATCTTTCCTAAGTTGCTGTTATCTTTAGCTGACTCCCAGCATTCCAGCCAGTGATCACCCAAACCACACAGTCAAGTGGCTTGGGCTGATCTTATGTCCAATCGACTGTTGATATCACAGTCAGTGTTTGGTAAGCTTACCGAGCGAGAAGCCATGATGACACTCGTGCGAGTCAACATCTCCTATTCTCGAATTAGTTTTATATGCGTTTCAGTTGGCCAGCCGTCGCATCAAAACAAATACTACCGTGCGTCACTATTCACTAGCGGTTCAGATAACAAATACATGTTAAGACCGAATTCCTTATGATACTAAACCTACAAGATAATTATAGACGATAGTCATGGATCAAAATTATTTATCGGTTGATCTAATTGGTGACAATGAAATAAAAGTCTGTCAGACTGGCTAAGTTGAAATGACATGATGTGTATTACAACTCATATAAGTGATAGCATTCCTACACTTATCGTAAGATTTTTGTGTGTTGGATTGACGGAGGTAACCCGTGGTGGATAGAAACTTGAAGTACTAAAATTTACTCAGTGTCCCACTAGGTTCTGCAAGTGGCTACTACGAAGTACATGAGAAAGTTAATTTATCATAACGCATATTTCAATTGTTTGCAACTATAATTGTTGGTTTTCACTAGGGAAACAAAAACAGTATATAAGCTTTTGGCGATCATCAAGGTAGCGATAACGCAGTGTGGTAGAGCTTTCCGAGCTCTTGAATAAAACTAGGTGTTCCCGCAGGTTCTTATACTTTCGACCACGCGCTATTCGAATCCCTGCATTGGCAACTCCCCATTTTTTGGAGTTTGATGAGCTGTTACAGAGTATGATGTTTGAAACGCAGTGAAATTCTCACCGAGTTACCAAGACAAACGTAATTCATTGTATGTAAGTGCTTGTTGCCAGCGACAATGTCATCATTCTCTCATTCGGCTAGATGAAAGTGTACTCTATCCACTTGATGAGGTGGAAGATTGCACTCTTGTCAGTCGTACTTGGCTGACGTTCTCTCATAAGCCGAATGCCATAAAAAACAGCAAGCATCAATTGCGTTGTCTTTTATAAGATCGACTTTTCTGTCAGTCATGGAATGTCGCATCAATGTTTGCGTATTTTTTGAGTCACCGGGAATGAGTGATCTGACTACTATTTCATTACTGCTGTTAATGAAGCAGGAACCTAAGCCGAAGGAATTACTGACGTTTGCCCACATTGGAAATCAAATGGGTGCCATTGCGCCTTAAGAAGTCAGGTTATCCAGGAAAAGTTTCAAAAGACTATTGAGGAATTATGGGTTGTCAAAGTTCCTAAACGTTATTCAGCATCGTGCTGTGTTGTGAACGGAAGGCTAATAGTACGTCCAGTATGCTCCTGGGTGCAGTTAATAAAGAGGAAGCGTCAGATTGGACACCAAATCACTACGGGAAATATCTATCACATTTCCTTCTTATCTAATTGTAATTCGGTCATTTTTCATAACATTCGGAGTTTCTCTGCCCAAGATCACCCATATCTGTAACACTCAACAGCGTTGGTGACTCCGATTATACTTGTCCTGGAGTTCACAAGTACACTCGAGCTTTTAATGGATTACATTCAGTGTCTCCTCTTCTCATGCGCTAAGTGAGAGGCATGGTATCAGTGTCTTACCTATCCACACTGATATACGGCTCAGCATTTGATAGCAGAAAGACACGGACAAAGAGAACGTAAGCAAGGAGGAACACTTTTGACAAGTACGCGCCCATGGACAAATGTCGTGTAAAAAGAATATGGGGGTAACTTCTAAATTTGCAAACTCGACACATAGGACGATTAACTTACCTGGTTAGGAAAGCCTTGACATTAGTTTTCATCCGATCTTGCGCTTTACCATGCGCCAACTAACTTTCTATCTGGTCAGCGATGGACAAGTAACCGTGGCGATTGGTTGCAACTTTTACAGTTTTATGCACAGTAGAATCCATGAGTGAAATCAGTTCACGCTGGAGGCCTAACTCTTATTATTGACTAAAGGACCGTTGAGGTATTTCAACCAGTCGAAGTCCAGATACTTCCTGTAGACACATTTACGACGACTGCACTGACTGGTATGCAGAAAGCACGCTTGCCTTGGAAGCACAAAAATTACTTTCTTACAGCTTCGTTATTATCGTAAGTCCATACGCGTACATAATTTGTGTACAGGTGTTTATTGAGAATTTCATATTTGAAAAGTGACCAGAAGGGATATATGCTACGGACGAATCTAAATAATAATCGACATATGCGTGTATCAGATTCAACTGAAACTGATGACCGAACAATGATCAAATCACTCGTTTCAATGCCCCTCTACGCAGCAAAATAAATGGAGAAAAAGAGAAAATATTCAGTGATTTTTGAGGCAGACTTCACAATATTTTTGCGGAATGAACGGAAAATAGAAAATTTGTCCAGAAAGCACAGTCCTGGACAAGTGTCAGAATTACTCGTGTGCACTGAGTGACGACAATGGCTGCTTCCAAACTTTGAAACGCAAATCACACACAAAATTCATGCTCCAAAAAACTCTCATTGACACTTGATTGACACGTAGACAGCTAACATCCAACTTTGACCATTACCAAGGTGTTATTGTGGCCGATTTTGATTCGGTGATTTATGACTACAACATCCTGAGGAATGTTTGTAGGAACAATGTTTTTCCCAATGGTTTATATTAAGCTAAGCTTTTTCGACATTAGCAGAAGGACCGCTGGATTTGGGGTGTAGAAGATGATGGAAATCCTTCTGAAAGTGGGACCATAACAAACTGTTTTTGTGCAGGCCCTAATGAATAATGTTTATTGACGCTGGAGCCAAACGGAGGATTGAATTGTCACAGGTCAGATGATGCCTACAACCTGTAAATAAACTTATTTCAGTGATGGTGTAACAAGTAACATCGGGAATAAAAGTAAGAAATGTTCACTATTGAACTGATGTTTCTACCACGTGTTATAAGTCGATGGAATACGAAATAAAACGAGAGTTAATGAACTTTGTAATCGTGCTAGAGAAGACCATCTTGACGTGTGCACTCAAGTGTGCTGCAAGTGCTTCTTTACAAACAATGAGTTGCTAGCTGCGGCAGAAGGGGTTGCGCACTACTTCAAGTTTGTCCAACTAGCCATCTAAGCTGAAAACTCGAAAAATTTGACAAAATTAATCAATGTTTTTTTGAGGTTATTCAGCATGATAATACTGCCGAGAAGTACTCAGGCGAAGTTAAAGACTGGATTTCACGCGGTTTCTCTGATTCTGAGAAGTTACCTCGGAAATATTGTTTCTGACTAGGCATGTGCGTGGATCTTCGAGGGGCAGTGTCGGGGGTGATGTACAATTCAGGTTTAACTATGGGTTCTGTTTACATCGTTAATACATTGATTCCTGATCCAGTCGCAAGGCAAAATATAAATAGAACATTAAAACACGTTATGTGGGTCCATGCTATACTTTCTCAATCGTCTGGAAATTTCTCATGTGGTGTAGTTGACAAGCTTGAAGACCTTAAATTGGAGTTAGAGTTTATCGACTAGTCAAATTCCAAGACAAATGTCTGTGACACAAACGTCTGAATCAAATAACATTATTCGGAATGTCTTGTCATTTTTCATCGTTGGAAAGCCGTTTGAATACCGGTTAAGATTTTTGAGATAAGCATTCTTATTTCTGGAATGCAGAGAGAAGTACCTAGACTTTTATCCCTCAAATATATCAAATTTGCGACGAATGCAGAGGGTGCTACAGCTAGACGGAAGTCAGTGAGTTGTGGTTCGGTGGTGCACTGTCTCGATAACTGCAAGTATTTTGTCCTCAACAATCGTATGCACATTTCAGTCCGTTTTATTTTATACTACCTACAGGTGTGCAAGCAAACTTATTGTGTAGAATCGTTTCTAGTCGCTGAAAATACATGATCGGTTTATTCATTACGAAAATTAACTTCAAAATTATATTACAAAATCTTAACTGAAACCGTGCACACCATGTCTTTTCATTATTAGGTTGGCCGTGGTATCAGGATGGTGCAAAACATGTCCATGATCCCTAACAACTGTAAACCAATCGAACTTTACAATGGGTCCTTGTACGCAATCGTTAACACTTATATGAACAGAACCGTTTCGGATTTCTTTGGAGTAAATTATGGCTCTATCTATTTACATGATTCGATTGGAGCTAACTTCAAAATGGTGGATTCCCTGTCGTCAAACCACATATTCCAAGAAAATGTGGTAACAAGTGAGTGACGGCTCGTTTTGCTGCGTGCCTTTTCGACGTTTCTATGTGATCCCAAGTGCTGGTCAACCATTCTATTAGTTAAATGGGTGAATAGATACAGAGACGGTTTACGGGAGCCGATAGAAGCGAATGACAATTCATTATGTAAAGTTTCCTTAAAACAAAGGAAGGGTGTGCATAGGTTTTCTTGTGCGTCGACCCACGCAAGCGCACTTTGATTACAGCTCAATAGGGCATTATCGCAACTTGCATTGTGATGAGGGAGGCATACGGAGTTTAATACAGAGGGTGTAGATCGAACAGTAATTATGTTCTTCCGAATGCAAATAGTTAGACTCTTCTCCCCAGCGGATTGACCCAGACTAAAACACGGGAGTGACTGTCATCCTCTGCCGATTGGCCAAAATAATAAAACCAACAGGTCGGCTAGCACGATAATTCTCAATCGCCACCAATAATGTAGAACATTCCTGGGGGCAGTGATGTGGTGCGAAGAAAAGAGTTCTTGTGTTGGACAAAACAAAGACAATTGTGCCGTCCACCGTGTTAGGATTCATTAGGATGAAATGTCTCCAGTTACACTTTTTTTCGAGCAGGTTTCACAACATACGCTATGCAGATCAACATGTATGGATGTCCTGAAACAGTATTCGGTGCATTTATTTGTCTAACTTCAGAGTATAAGCTTGTAGACACTGGCCAGGAATTGACCCGACAGTGGCAAGGGTAGGCAAGTAGTCGGATCCGAATAGGTGGGCAGCAGACTCCAGATTCAAGCCACAGTCATATCGAGGTCGGTCAGTCAGCATGTTCACTTGCCGCCGCTTCCTTGAATTCCCGTTTATTAACACCCACTGCTATATCAGTTCTCAAAGTAGATAGGCCAAATCTGTCAGTTTCCATTTCGGTGGCATATTTGATAAATTATCCCCTATGTTAATCGTTCTCAGTGTGCCGAGTTATTTAATTAAACAGAGTACTCGCGAACAAAAGTTGAAACGTTAATCTGAAATGTCTTCAGATGAGCCGAGGTGGATCAACATTGATATCAGTGTTGGCAACTCCACTAACCCTCCTCACCGAATCTAACGCAGATACGATTGTCGTACATCATCTATCCATGTTACCTCTGAGCAAACAAAATTTCATAGCCAATCACGGAATGTTCTGATAAAAACTCAAGTTCTCACTTATATTTTGTGTGTTCTCACAACTGCGACATTCATGGCAAAACAGCATGCTACATTTAATTCCATCTCAGTTGTTCCAGTTCCGCTCCAAACGTTCCTGGTCCACGTGTCTGCTTCATGCCTAGGCGCACACCTGAAGATCAGTGCATATCAACACTGAAGACGTAAGGAGAACTTTCTGTTATTGTCCAAACTAAACTAGCCGGTTACAAGTTTGGTAAACACAAGCGTTTTTGTCTCTTTTGAAGGCATTACGCTCAGAGAGTAGCCATGTTCATTTGGAACGTATGCATAGATTAACTTATGTGTTATTTTGGGGTGTAATCTATCCCGTTTTTCAGGCATAACGATTGGAAATTTAGTGGTGGCTGAAAACTTCATTAGCATCCGGTTGTAGCTGTTACCGTGAACGGTATGACTTACGAACTTCGTCTGCAACCATCCGTAACTCTACTGAACATTTGGCAAGGGAACGCTCTGGTGTCAAGTTTTGCATTTGGGATATGATCATATTTATTGTGTGTTGTGTAACTACTTTATTTTTATTCGGCGAAAATCAATCGCTTTTTATAGGACACCATTTCTGTGGAGTACCGTTGTACTATTTGCAGTTGATTATGAAATTGAAGTTCAACGTGGAAGCTTCGTCCCCGGGATTGTACGCCAACTGACTGAATTATGTAATGTTGCGTCCGTTGTGCGCGCATCACGTTATCCCGTCCTGATTTAGCTAGTTCATTAAGCAAGTTCAAGCAAAAGTTACTGAAGTCATCTGTTTCATGCAACCTTGTGGTCAACAATATAGATGATTGTACACTATAGTTGGCTGCCATAACTACTGTGTCGTTTCATTGAATGGCGGACAATGTCAGTGTGCTCCAATGAGCTTACAAACATGCGCCCTTGAATAGGTACGCCAATCTTGAACAAACTGCATAAAGCTTATACATGTATCATCCAAGATAACTGGAGTTTTCATCAGCCAGGCTTCACCATATGATTACCAACGATGTATATGACCTCAGTATAAACTCCGAAGACTTGACATTTTACTTATCCATCGTGACTTATGTTTGTTCTTCTCACAACAATTCAATTCCATCGATTAACTAGAACGAACGAAAGAGAGTGGGATGTTGCAAGTGTTCACGGAAGCCTGTCAGCTTACTGAAAGTTAATAAGGTGTTTTCAGAACGCCATTTCAACATAGGTATAGATTTTCTTGATCAAGATCACAATGAATATGTTAAATTTTCTTTGCGTATACATTGTCATCAATACGCCTTTCATTATGTGCAAAGATGAAACTCACACAATTCGTAGAATAGGATCCAGAATGACAGACAACGGTAGGCGAAAGAAACTACATAGTTCAAGATGCATGCCATTAATTTCAACGTCCGCTGTGTAATTAAAATTAGATTGCTCAATAAAAAGCGTTTGACAGGGTTGCCCTGAATTGAATCAAAAACTCACAGTTCGTGAGAAGCAAAAGGGTGTATATGTACTGAAATATACGTTGTACTGGTCAGATGAAGAGGTGGCGGAATGCAATACAGCATTAGGACCAAGTTGTACTACCACACGTTTCATCCACGAGTTGAAATCTTGTTGAACAGGACACTGAAACATCTTGACCACTTTTGTAGAAAATCTTTCCAAAAGACGGTATAGCGTAGAATGTTTCATATGCTTCTCCTTCAGGAAGTTCGTACTTGCAAGGTTGTAAAATTACAGAATGATTTAGTTGCAATGTTATTGAAACCTAGCTGGGTCCCAACAGGCATATAGAGAATGCATTTCCTCATTCAACACACAGCTCAAACAATTATGGTATGAGAATATTTCCGAAAGTCAGGCTACCTGAATTGCTACTTATGTGTCTTATGTGTATGTATGGCGTGTGTGTCAGAATTCCTCATCTCATGATGTGTTTCAGATCTCACATGCTCAGAAATTAAACGCTTTCGAACCAGAAGATTTAGCGCATGTGTTTGGTGATGGTAGTGATTATTTGAAGGTATGCACTGATAAAACTTTAAAACTATCTTTGTTAATTCACTGTTTTTCTTGTTTTTCAGATTGGGTCTCAACTGCTCAGCATGTTTTGGTTCAAATCAGTCTGTGTTCCTTGTAACGTTTCTTCTATGCCTCAACGTGTAACCGTCGGCACAGACGTGGTTGCGAGTTGAGGTGAGTCACTGGTGTAAAACTGATTTGAAAGACGATTGGTGTAGAATTTGTGTTTCTGAATGCGTACTCTCGAATTCACAGGCCACAATTTGCTTCGGTTCTCCTTATTTAAAGCAAAATGAATTCACATACGGTTCGGTACAGCAGTCCTGAACATTTCGTTCTACGTTCATTGAATGCATCAATAGACGGCTATCACACATGACTATCTGCGAACGTACTTGCATATATATGCTTCATCGGACGTTTCTGTTTATTAGGTTGTAAAGCTGGTCAATAAAGAAATCGCCATGGCTGCAGATGACATCGTTTAACCTCTTGATTAGAACAGCAGACGCAGCCCGTTGAACTGTTAACGGATTGAAACAACCCCGATCCCTGGAACTGTCACAACCCGTTACCCACAGTCAGTAGTACGGCATACGGACCTGAGTGGTTTGACCGAAATATGTGTCTGAAGCCTAGACGTAATGGAAAATTGGCAGTCATCGTTGTGCAGTGTACTAGACCATTTTGAAACATACCGTTGTGCATTGACATAGAATATCGGCAATATTCATATTACCTTTTCATACAGTTATCGGTTGGTTGTCGGTGGCGCTGGTATTGTTGCATACTGTACCCAGCGAGGTTAGCAGAAGTTGAAACTGAACTATCTAACCTAGACTATTGACAGTGACCTCCGATCGACCGGCGTGGTAGAATGTTTTTTCGAACTGCAGACCATCAAGTGGAACATAAGACTGTATCTTATTTTTGTGTGTCGAAGCACAACCAGGTGCAACCAGTGCTGTCTGAGAGTTCAAAGCATAGATGACCTGCCTGTAGTCCCAAATAGTAAAGACGTCGGAAGGAATGTCTCATTGTAGCCAGATTTGAAAACCGTTGATAGAAACTGTGACCTATTTCTGTTGCTTCAAATGTATGGGAGATGGCATTCAAAGATGCTGTGTGCCTTCGGAATGGGTGACGTTCCAACATTTACAGATAACTGAGTTTCCGTAAACTGTCAGTTCAGCAGTTTTACTTATTGTGTCCACGTCATATAGCAAATGTGTAACCATAATTCAAAACGCGGAGAACAAACCTCTAGTTGTCGCTCAATTACGGAACTCAAAAAATCAAAAGATCGTGAGGAAACTATTTCGTTACTTCTACGACTGCAATGAAACTGCAATGTTGTATTACTGACTCAACATCGAACTTATCATAAAATGAAAGGTTGAACACTTTCTAGAAACGTTCTAATAATCCGACTGGTTCGTTAACTTTCAGCTAGTATATTTAGACACATATCAATGATGTGCAACATTTTATCAAAAATCTTATTTCACAGTTGAAATTCACGGTTAGAATTTGCACGTCCTAACATGAATAATATCATGTATTCCCTGACGTGCATGATTTGTGCAAGAAGTGTTTTTTCAAGCTTTTCATGAATTTTCCTTGACTGATCGAGAGAAGGGCTTCGCTTATCCATAGGCTTTTCAAGTTTATAACAGTATTTGAGCTACTAAATTTGTCGCAGTCTATCTATTCATTTTGGTGCGTTTGAGACAACGAAGCAAACACGTTTCCTCCTCTATTCCAGAACAGTAAAATATTACCAGTCCATTTGCGTTCGCAAGTGTGAGAGTGTTCTTTCAGCATCTGAATCTTTGTCTTGACCAAAATATGAACACGCCTCAGTATAACTGCTTTTTTGGTTTGTACCATTAAATGACGTTGTATTGTGACATGTGTGCATCTTCCTACACGTTCGTGATTACCGACGTAAGCGCTCTAACTAGCAGTATGGTCAAGTAAATCTCAGTTGTTATTTCCCTAAAGCAGCATAAATAGGTGGGAATTTTCCGAGACTAGGATCACATCCGGAAATGCGCCAGGTTTCAAGGGTATTTCAACTGAAGGCTCTCGTAGCGTTGACGTCCGATGGGATCAGTTTGAAATTATCATATAAACGTTTTTAATCATCTGTCGTCACAGGTTTTATTAATTTGTTAACACCACCCCCAGGCTAGGAAATGCGTGTTTCTATTTCGTTTTCTACATCGCTAATGCCGTTAATGCAGCTTCTCAGGTACACAAACCGGTCAACAACCTCCATAACTTCATTATCTAACATTAAATCTACGTAATCACAGCAATCTTGCAGAAGCACTTTGCATTTTGAGACTGCAAAGCGCATTCCGAAGTACTTAGCAGAACGCGAAATAGCGTCTAGCGTTGTTTATGCTGCCTGGAAAGCGTTGAACAGCAACATCTTGTCATCAGCGAAATAAAGATCAGTCTGCCTTCCATATGGTAGGATGTCCACACTGGCATCGTGTGTCTGCCGGAGATAATCCTCCATTATATCGTCCATCACAAAATTAGACAAAAATGCTGAGAGAGAACAGATTCGACGTACGTCGTTCATAATGTTCAAACTGTCCCACTTCATCATGAACCTCAACCTGAACTAAAGTATGGGAATACAGCGCTGACAGTGTGTTCACATATTTGATCGGTACACCCCTGCGTTTAAGCCACTCTGAGAAGTGTAGTTCAAGCGCACGCTTATAGTCGAGAAATACAGCGATTGTTGGCCGGCGGTACATACGACGTTGCTCCAGAATTTGACGAAGAGTAAAAATGTGATCTATACAACCCCGCCCAGGGACGAAACCCACCTGTTCTTCCTAATGTTTCCCTCCGAGCTGCGGTGAGTCGACGAAGTATAATGGATGCCAGAACCCTGGGAATGATTGGGATCAAATTAATCTCTCGATGGTTTTTGCGAGAGCCCTGATAGATTTCTTGAACATGGGAACTATTATCGATTGACACCAGCACGAGGGATGGTCTCTGTCGTCCACACAATTTGAAACAGCTGAGTCAAAGCCACTACTAACGCCTGTCCATTTTCTTTGGAAAGTGCAGGACAAAAGATCGTCTAGACCAGCAACCTTATTACGTTTGACAGCCGAAATGCAGTTGTCAACCTCAGTCACAGTGGATGGTTGCAAATCTACCAACCGGGGTGCTTTAATACAAGTTTGTGGTGGCAACACGGTGGACCTTGTCGAAAAGTGCTGGGCTATAGCTGAACTCAAACCATTTCAACGACAGCATGACTGGAGGCAATGATCTGACTGCTGAAATACAGAGCAACATTGGGAGTCCAGAATTTTTCCTTCCGGGTTTGTTTACCCACTCAACCCAGTATGTCATACGGAATCCATCAC
>LOND01000695.1:36732-56805 GCA_014220965.1 Paragonimus kellicotti | reverse complement strand
TGGGAGGATTCATAAGTTTGGCTATTTCAAATGAAACCGCATTCTGTTCACAGATGAACAGAGTTACGTACAATGGAGATACTAGGAAACTATCAAAATCAGTTCGGTTTGGACATGAGCGTTTCAAAAAGCAATGACTCAGAGAGCGGAACCGAAAAACCGAACGCATTACTGGACTAAATGCTGAAAGCAGAGGATGAAACACATATAAGGTGAATGAGAGCGCACAAATCAAAAAAGAAACAAGATTAAAAAATCCAGCGCTGCTGCATAAAAGTGCAGAACAAAATCAGACTGTTATGAAAAGAATGTAGTAGCCATTTTCTGACCAAATTGAATGCAAGCCGGATGGCAATTGGATAGTACAATCACTCTGCAAAACAGGCAGTGATATAGAGCAAAACAGGGGCAAATGTAGCGAAATACAATGAAATGACGGTTAGTAAACTAGACTTCTCAAAAATTACCACTGGAACGGTTCATTGCGGAAGACGAAAGTAGGAATCGAATCTGGAAAAAACAGTGTACAACAGAAGCGAATTTAGGCAGGACACCTGGGCACACTGTTCTAGACTGTTCAGAGATAAACTGAATTTGAACGGATGAACATTTCGAAGATAGCCCTCTTTTTTTACAACACATCTCTTTTAATAACGTGTCCCAGAACAAATGGACAGCTCATCAGTCCTAAGTCAGCTGGAGACATAACTGACCTGGCTAGTTTGGAGAAGAACTGAAAATTCAGAGTCAATTAATTAGGTCCTTTGATAACTAGTAGTGGTACGGAACGATCAACAACCCGAATGAATCTAAAAAAGACCAATAAGAGGTATAGTGTACAAAGACATTTCGCACGCTCCTCATCATCATCATCATCATCATAGACAGCAATACATCAGTGGTTCACACTGATGCTTGACTGCCACACAACCACGAAGAACAAAGAAAAGAAAAAAACTTATATAGGAAGAAAGAAGAAAATAGAGGAGGGGAGGGAAGTGGACAAACGTTTATTCCAGATGTGCTATCGATAAGTTGGACGAAATTGTCAGGTTGCGATGCAAAGTCGCAAAGACGAGCAAACTTGATATTCCAGAAAACGTGCACTAGATGATGACAGCCGCGACAACATTTCAAGTCCGTAAGCAGAAGAAAAGTAAACACTACCTGGGGGAATCTAGGGAAAGCCTACAAAGCCGCAAACAGGAGCGTTGAGTTTTCACCCGAAACAACTAGGAACGAAACATGTCTGCTGTCATCAACTATCGACAATCTCGGCGCTTGTTGCAGTATCGTAGCCTGCAACTGATGTCAAGACTTAGTTTACGAACCAAGAATGAAGCAAGAAAAAAATAGATTTTCCTTTGAACTAAGCAGATACTATCAACTTTCTCCAAAAATCATGATAAACAGATGATGCACACGTCCAGAACTAAAACAATCATTATTATCATTCCGCCGAAGAACGCAGTTTGAAAACTTTAGCTATTGTGATAAGCAAATGCTCTGGAACTATTAATCTTGAACAAGCTCAGTTGGGTCAAAGCGCACCAGTATCAACGACCTCCGATTATATATAAGACAACATGCCATGTTGCCATATAACCACAGAAGAAGGAATAAGACCCGACTGAGAAGTGAGTAGGGCCAGCAACGAAACGTTATACCCATTCAACATCGAAATGCACTAGGCTTGCAAATAAACGACTACACGGTCAATAAGAGTCTTCTTGCAGCTGTCATTCTCTCGCTTCAATAACTTTACTTACTTCGAAGAGACTCAATCACGCTATTGAACACGATTAGCGGTCGTCTTCGTTGCCGTCTCGAACCATTAATTAAGTGTGTCACAGGAACCTCAATCGGGGGAAGAACCTGGTGAACGGTGAGCAACCTACTGGTAGTTTTCTTCATTTACCCATGTCGAGTCATCATCCGCCACCCTACGCACTGAGAGACGACAAGCTGATATCCTTAGCGGACGTTCAGTAGGGAAGTCAGTGCACAATTAAAGAGTAAACGAACCAACCCTCGCCGTCAAATATAACAGAACCAAAAGGGAAACATGACTTACTTCAACAAACTTCTCTGGCTTTGGCACAACAGAGCCAGATTGTTCAGCTGTTTGGCCACATCCAAATGATTTTGGGCCAAGGATCTGGCGATGGTATAAGACATATCAAAAAGTTTAAAACAATTAACTGCATGAAGTGACACATGTCATGGTGACTGGACAGCAAACAAAGTAATCAACCTAGAACTTCACACAGAGAAACCCGCGGTGATAGGATGAATCAGGTAAAGCACTTAGCAATACACAGCAGAACGAGTGTATAGGAGAAGATAACATGTAATACCAAATTAGTGGATGGACGCTTATATAATGACGTTATGTACCTCGTTGGAGATCATGTTGCTTGAGGGTATTCCGTCACTGCTCCATTAGGATAAACATGGGCGATAACGAATTTATTAATCGGTGTCGTTAGCATCAGTAAACAGAAATCGGCATCTTAGGGTCAACACCCATGAACTAACGAAAATCCCCTTCATCATGTTCATGATTAATGAAGTCTTATTGAAAAGAAATGAAAGGTGGATTGAATTATTGGAAAAACTCCACGTGATACGCCTGAAATTAGAGCGAACGATGCTCAAAATGTCACGAAAATACTGTTGTTGAGTATGGCCATCCGTTCAGGTTCTAGCATGAAAAAGGTTAACACAGAAATTGGACAGACGCAGTTAAACAACTGATGGTCAGATAGACGAAGACTTTCAACACCGTGGTCACACAGTAAATAGCAAAACGAATGACCAAATTAGGCAGTGCAGGTTCAGACCTCAATAACATCGGATGTTTCAGAGAGTCAGCAAAATGGCAACGACGTTTACCATTCTTGTTAAAGCCAAAATTACACAAAATGATTTTGTCAGGGTCTGGACAAGGTTGATTGTATCCTAACGCATCTGCCATAGTGCTTGCCGTGTGAGGACTTTTCGTAAGTGTTCTGGACTCTTTTCTGGTAATCTGACTTCACAGGGTGCATCAAAATGGATGATATGGCGGAATCAAAACGCAGTTTTTAATGATTTCACGAACGCAAGATACACGATCGTATTTTTGATCGAAAGACCACATAGAGTTTACTCGTTTTGCTGAATAAGATCGAACACTCAACACGTCATTCTTTGATTTACAAGTTGTCAAATTAATTACAGACAGGTGCTAGGAAATTGAAACTAACGTTATCCGTACACAATAAAAGTAGCGTTTTCAGATACAGTATTTGGGTTTGAAGACATTAGGAATATTGTTTCCGAATGCAAATACGTGATCACACAGAAAAAGTTCCAAGCGTTTTCCTCAGGGGAGACATTAGTAAAGAGATGAAAAAATCCGCTGAACTTGCATTTAATTTGGTCAGAAAATGGCTACTACATTCTTTTCATGACAGTCTGATTTTGTTCTGCTCTTTTATGCAACGGCACCTGGATATTTTAATCTTGTTTCTTTTTTGATTTGTGCGCTCTCATTCACCTTATACGTGTTTCATCCTCTGCTTTCAGCATTTAGTACAGTAGTTCGTTTGGTTTTTCTGTTTTGCTCTCCGAATCATTGCTTTTTGAAACGCTCATGTCCAAACCGAACTCATTTCGATAGTTTCCTAGTATCTCCATTGTACGTAACTGTTCATCTGTGAACAGAATGCGGTTCCATTTGAAATAGCCAAACTTATGAGTCTTCCCACTTGGTCATTATTCTGCTCATTTGTATGTCCTCTATTGCATATGCCTCAAATTTACACCCTTGCATTTTGGAAATAGTAGGCCCCTGGAGTATTGGTTCCCGGCTTCGCCACTTGTAAGTGTCTTATACAACGTGAGCGCTTTCAGCTGTTATGCATCCCGGTAGATTAAGGTTCCCATGACCAACAGGTTTTGTCTTTTTTCGTATGAACTCCATCTGCTTCGCTCTTGTTGCATCACATCGTTCGTTCGTTTTGTTGTCGGATGAATAGAATAGCAGCCATCATTGTTGCAACGTATGAGCTTGGAAATCTGCCTCACCACAGCATATTTTAACCGTTGACCAACATAATAGACTTTTTTTTACTCACTGATGACCGTACTTTTTTTGGCATCAGGCAACACTGTGTATTTGTGTTTGTACAAGCTACTTGCAATCATTTACCCCTAACGGTTTCCACGCACTATTGTTGTGAACAAAATTTCATTGCGTTTCCCCGTCGTAACTCAGCTTTTGTCAGCGTTCTTAACCAGTAATTGGGCCGAACCTGGCTGAAATCGTTCACACAACATCAGAATAAGTTGGGTAAACATTTCGTTCACAAAAGCATAACACAGCACCGACGTGTTTAAGAACATTAATCAATTTACTGTGAATAATAGGTTTGGAGTGATTCACTCAGTAAATGTTTGCGGAGTCGGCCTTTTTGCGATATGTCATCGCCGATGACTGCGTTAGCTCAATGGTCACGACATTCATCTGTCGATACATGGTCTGGGGTTCAGGCTTCCGTTTGCCACGATTGTTCCTGTGTGATTCGGAGCCACTCTGATAACGTTCAGCCCAGATTGGCCTTGTGTGCTGTATGGTAACAACCACCAGTACTGCAAAAATATGAAGTGGTTGTTACCCGCTGTTTATCATGCGCCGGTACAACTTATGCGTTCATCGATTTGATTTTATCCGAGTTTAAAATGAGATATTCAGAGGAATCCCGTTGAACGCATTGCGTGCAATCTCAGAACCGTCATCTTTGGTCAGTCACGAAATCAAAATAGTTAGCGGCTACGCTGTATTACAATTTTGTTGTGAGCATCGTACTGACACATGAGATGAAACTAGTCCACGATGTGTGATTTACGGTTTTCTATAAGGTATCTATTTGTGTCGAATAGTGCAATCCCTATTCATTCTCAGTCGACTATAGATGAATGCCTCCATTCAGTGTGCCACTCGTTTTCAGTGTGGCGTTCGTTGTGCATCCTAGTAATGTGAAAGTGGAAACAAGAACACAAACTGAATTATGGTATGTTCGCACTAGTTACACAGAGTGCACAAGAAATACTTCAGGCTAAGCCCCACATGCCTCACTAAGCCTCTGTTGTCACATTCCATACTCTGACACATGGAAAAGAATAGAACCGCCTGCTTTCTTTTGGTTACCTTGTGAGTTAACCGAAGTGTACACTTTGTGGATGTGCACTTACACTCAAACGCTGATTAACTGCACATAAAAAGACCGAACACAACAACAAACTTGTTACCCCGCACTCGGTATCCGTGCTAATGTGTGCTCGCTCGTTTTGTTAGTTTTCGCTGTCTATCCACCTTTCTTTCGGAATGAACACTGAATTGTCATATGGCAGCCACAGTTAGATTGGAACCAGACGGAAAGGAATGTGATCATTAAAACTATCGTATCTGATTTATGGCTTAGGTTTAGATGATCAAACGATGTACGTGCATCGTTTATCAGGTGTCATCTGTTTGGTGTAGGTAGCTCAGTAATGATGTTTGCTTGAAACGTCTTGGTAAGGAAAACAGATTACTGGGTAACTGGTATGAGGCGGTAAAGCGAGTATATTGCTTGCGATATGTTTTGAACTCATTCATTCGGACGTGCGCGAACGATCATCCAATGAAAAGTTCTACAGTTTTCGTGTTTTCACTTTGGAATCTAATTTTTTTTAAGTGCATTAGTTTGAGACAGACTTCGCGTAAATCGTTACTAGCTACGATTTTTCTTTAACCGACTCACTGCAAAATGTTTACACGACCGTCTTCATTTTATCGTCTTTTTTTCTGTCAAATCTGCATTGTTGCTTTTCGATAGTAAATAAGTAAATTTCGCTAGAAAGCAGTAGGCCCTTGCAAAAAAGGTATATACACAAGACTGGGAAAGTAGCCACGTTGACATTACAGTTACCACATTTTATGGTTCCGTCACGTGTGTTCTGGCGACTAACACACGTCCTTGATCAGAATATCAAGCCTCGAAATCATCCAGTTTATTTTCACTATCCAGACAAACAATCTTCCGATGACGAATGCAAGGGAAACACTGCTAAGTAGCGATGCTGTATCCGCAACTGATTCAGCTAAATGGCTTCAACATCCGTTGCACGGCTATCGTAAAACAATAAACTCTGGTGCGATCTGCCTACCACACCCGTTTGCAGCTGACTTTACTCAAGTTCCAGTCAACTGCATAGCCTACTGATTGATGCTACCGAGTTCTATCAGAAGATGCGCACATCAGGTCTGTAAAAGTAGAAGAGTTATCTTCGTCAACTGCTGATGAGTGTGTCACCTAATATCAGCCGAATGCAACCATGGTGTGAATTGGCGTTCATTCAAAGGTGGTTTATACGAGGGCAACAGTCTACAGATACATTGTCATACGATAAGAGCATTATGTGGTCAGACTAGTTACCAAGACTACAGAATTTTGCGTCGTCATTGAGAATTCTGCAATGAACAAGTGTTATGGCAACATTTAACTCGGTCCATAACAGTATCAAATTCACCAAGGAGTCAGACGAAACCAACCAAATAAATTTTTGGGGTGTTGACATATTGAGAAGAGAAGGTGGTTCAATTCAGCGAAAAGTGTACAGGAAGCTGACTTGCAACGTTCAGTACATCCACAAGGCGATCTGGTAGAGTGAGTGAACCATCCTGCGTGGTTGTACAGTGATGTGATTAAAACGGTTTCAGCGCGATTGTTGCTCATCTGACCGACTTAAATTATTCTGTCAGCTAGAAAGATACTTTTCAGATTGCCAATCGAGTGCCGAAATATCAATTAAAAATGGGGAGGTTCCGAATGTTAACGGTTGCGGAGGCCATCAGTACGCGATTACGCAAACCTGACTTGTGCGTTCAGAGATAGTTCCTACTGACACTTAATCCCCTTGGCCTACAATCAATCAAGTTCGCAATTCGGAACAACGAACGCATAACTGCTAGCAGACACGCAGTCCGTAACCTCTGTTGATTGATTTTCCTACTCACATTTAACGCATCGTAATGAGCCAAATGACCAAACGCAGAAAACAAGTCTCGTTATCTGTTTTTTTTTAAATGACCTTAATGGGTATTTCCGAACGAATTGAGAAAACATGTTGACCACTCTACGTACTGAAGGATTTTAGCTAATGTGAATTGAACAGCACTGACGATTGATCACGGCTGTTACATCATGATAATCCTTTCAGTCGGAAATTTTCGGAAAGAAACACCAGACTCGAGTTTCGCTCTTTTAGGGCTCGCCAGTAGTGCATATCCTTGCCACAACCGGGACTAGAACTCCGGCCACGCTTTCATGAGGACAACCGTGTTGACCACTGTGCAAGTGACATCACATTAAGCACGACTAACTTGTCGTGCAAACGCTCTGTCATCAGTAAAATCATCTAAAATTTTGAAATCCCATTGCCAGCATTGCGGGATCTGTTTAACTCGATCGCCGGATACCTGAAGACGTTCAAATGCAGCGACTTTGTCACGTAGTTGGGTTAGCAGGCACGTCAACAGACAGCCATTTTACCTTGGCCGAATTTCATCAGTCTAGTCTGCAGTGGGAACATGTTTCCCTCTTATTAATCCTGAAACCAGGAATCCCATACTGCACAGTCTCCCAATATCACCGTACATCGTTCAGCTGAGGGAAGTAGATATCAAATCTAGGACCTGTGCTTGGGTCCCATGAGAGTCCTATTCCAATGTTTGGTATACCGCTTAATATATATTTCACTTGCCGATTTCTCCGTTGTATGACTTAGTTAACCTCTGATGAATCTGGCCCTATATGTGTGCCTATCTCGGATGTCGAACGGTAGTAGAACTGAATGGTTTTACTGAGGCCTCAGATTCACAATTAACCCTTTGTAGACCTCACAGTGTTTATTTCCGGCAGTCTTAACTGACCACTGTACCATGGTATTCGCGTCGACCGATTCCGTATCATTCTCCACTTCGGCCGGAGTGAAGCTAGTACGTTGTTTCATATCAATTGGTGTGAGTCTTTTTGGTTTTCCAAGTGAGTCCGTCCATTTCACCAACGACTTCTGATTAAGTATGGCGTCTGACCATTGTCGAAAAATGCAAAATCTATATAGTACGTCCAACTTAGTGCAACCTAACCCACAAGACTGTCAGGGCTACTCGAAGACAGCTGACAGCACTCTCTACCGTGATGGTCAGAATGGGGGTTAAAGACAGGATTGAGTTCCCTTTAACCACTTCATCAGAGCAGAAAGAAGACATATATTGCGATATGTTAACATTTCATTTACTCTCATCAGTCGCAAACGTAAAACATGCTATATATATATAGATAGGGACAAACAGGGACTAGACACATCTACAAGCACATCAATTATTATGTAATCACGACCATGGCAACCCGATAGGTTGCCTCAACCACTTTTGTGCACATAACGTCGGTTGGTAAGTTCGAATGAGCATCGCTTCGCAAAAAGCTAATAACTTGGGGTTTCGATTACGCAACAATATTTTGAATGAGTTTAGTGGGTCAACTTGGTGACCTGTTGTCATGATGTGTTTAGCAATCGATGACGTTGGATTTCGAGCCGTCAATGCACCAAGTTGAGGCTGGTTCATCATCTGTTGTTTCAACCACTTCGGGATGTGTTCGGCGACTCGTTGTGATAGTTGTCGATCTGTTCTGCCTATGTAAACGTCACCGCAACTGCAGGTGAACTGGTACACAATATGGGAGACAGAACAAGTTTGACAAACTACTTTCGCGATTGCGGAGAACTGGTCCTCTGGTGGTTTGAAATAAGCGCAACTGCGCAGCCGCATACGTTCGAGCCAGAGCAGACTTTAATTTTGTTTTATGTCGTTGGCTAGATGGTCACCTTTGAATGGCAAGAATAAGAAAACATCCTTCTTTTGAGCCGTCAGTATGGGCTCAGTGCTCTTCTTCACCGTATTATGTGCCTCAATGAATTTGCTAGTAAAGTTTGTCTCAGCAACTCCTGTTCTGTCTGCAGAGTATCCGGGGTGCAAATACGCCTGGCTCTATGAAACAGTGTCTTAACCAAACCCCGTTTGTATGCAATAGGAGCAAAGCTGGAAAACTGAAGATATTGACCACCCCATGTCGCTTTGCGGTGAACTGAGCGTTGTAACGTGCCATCCGCACGTCTAGTGCATTGACGGCTCGAAATCCAACGTCATCGATTGCTAAACACATCATGACAACAGGTCACCAAGTTGACCCATTAAACTCATTCAAAATATTGTTGCGTAATCGAAACCCCAAGTTATTAGCTTTTTGCGAAGCGATGCTCATTCGAACTTACCAACCGACGTTATGTGCACAAAAGTGGTTGAGGCAACCTATCGGGTTGCCATGGTCGTGATTACATAATAATTGATGTGCTTGTAGATGTGTCTAGTCCCTGTTTGTCCCTATCTATATATGGCATGTTTTACGTTTGCGACTGATGAGAGTAAATGAAATGTTAACATATCGCAATATATGTCTTCTTTCTGCTCTGATGACGATTGAGTACTACTGAAATACACACACCTGAAATATCCCAACGTCGTAACCGTTCGTCCTGAACAGCCGTACTGAGTCTATAATGAATAATACCTATCAAATACGATCACGGTTGGAGTGAACGCACATTCAGAGGTGATTACTTTGGGAGAAGGTCCGCAGACAGAATTAAGTGAAAAAATCTTAACGTGATCAAACTAGTAGACACGTACGCCACGATCAATGAGAAACCTTCCAACGATTTGAGAGTAGAAGCAGCAGCACACATGAACAACGGGAGCTTAATTGATTTCTGTGTTTGTAACGTTGTATTTGCTTTACATAAGTTTATTCGGACCTTGCTTTCTGTGAAATAAAATGCCGCAACGGCCTTGCTGTCTAGTTAAAGTTCAGCATCTGGCTTTATTCAATTTTAAGGCAAAAAGGAATGCCGTCATCGGCCCATGATTTCAAGACATTGCTGTTATTCCATTGAAACAAACCATGCTGTATCATGTTTGGATATTACCAGCTTCATTCATCAGCATTAACTGATTGCCGTTTATTCGCGACCGAGATAGCTGCTTACAATTGAAGTTGAGAATGTGTGGTACGCTTCAACTGCTTTTTTTATATCACTTCTTGGTGACTTCAGATTACCGCCAGCTACGGCTAACTTAGTCGTGCATCACGTGTGGTGACGTGGACATGATATTGAGCATCAACAACCTTAGCTATTAACGTGTTGTGTTAGGTGGATTCATAAAGTCACGAAACATTGTATGCAGATATCCGTCACGTGGAGTATGTATTCATTTTGTTGTGAAGAATCCGGTTTCCCAAAATGAATTATTTCTGAAGACATCTTCCAACAATAATTTGTGATTTTGAATTTCATGTTTTCGCGCCATAACGTGTTAAAACTTAATTTTGGCGCACGTTTCTCCTCCGTCTCTGATTGGCCATCCCACTTTTAATGCATCAATTCAGGTGGGATTCTTCAAGGCTGTTCAAAAACGCTGGTCTGCTATATCACCTTTGGTTAGAGAGCAAATACATTCTCGACTGAAGGTCAAGGTCTTCTGTGTTCTTCTGGGGTTTTCGGGTATCGTTACGCTCTGTGCTACGTGTTCGTGATTTCGCATAGACGTGCGCTAGCCAGTTCTCGTTATCGTTGACCACCGGGTCATAACACATTCATCCATTTGTTTTCTATTGCACATTTGCTGCAAACTGGTTTACATACTTTCTTCATAATGACTGAAACTTTCCCAAGCTTTCCATTTGACTATATTCAAAAGTTATATACTACCCCATGAACACAAACTAAGCAGATTGGGGATTTTCTTGTGATGTTCGTACACATTGAAGAAAGATCATTGTTCATTACACACCGTAAATAGACCAGGTATGTACTCCAGACCGTCACGATGGTATATGAGGAAGTGCTTTATTTATATCCTGGTTAATGAAGAATTGATTCCGGACTACTGGTTAATTCGAAGCTGCCTGTTCTTAGTTATAATGATTCCACTACAATATCGATAAATGTACATCTCGAAGATGTGGAGTTTTTGAACCACTGAAAAGGAGTTGATTAATTGTACTTGCCAATCGCCCTCAACCAGTTGGCCTACAGTTTACCAAATAAATGTCCGTTTGTCCGGCATTTTGCTAGGTTGTATGCTTAAGAATGCTTTTTAAAATCATACCCTATGTGAACTGGACTGTTACCAGTTATTGGTCTCACCATGTCACGCCCTTAGTGGACTGTTCATTTCGCTATTCACCCTTTCGGTATTTATGTTCAACATTAGCTTCATTCTCGTGATGAGGGATCAGCCAATGTACATCCGATGGACTAGAGTATAGTTGAATTGTTGGAACCCCCTTTTCTCAAAATGCCGATTTGGAATCCTGGCACCTATTATTCTGACGACTGACTGATAAGGGTAGGCATTTGGAGCCTAGTTGTGATTAATATAGCCCCGAAAAGATATATGAGTCAAACTGTTTTTTTCAGTTACAGCACCCATCTTGGAAAAAACCCTCGCAGAGAGAGCACTGTTGTGCAGGAACAGTCCTAGGATGTAGAAAAGATGTTGCATTTGATAGCTCTCTCGACGGAAGAAAACCTCTCGAAACCATATACAAAACACTTTCGAAGTTACTGAACTGTGCACGATCCTTTTGGGACGAGATAGTAGAACGGTGATGTCAGCCAAACCTGTTTTGATTTACGCACTGAGCGCAGGGCACAGTATTCAGGTATGCGAAACGGCTCCGGTACACTTCTCACGGACGGCTAGAGCTAATCAAAATCTGATCTACACCCGATGCAAGATCCTAGTCTAACTTTTGCTCAGCTGAAATGAGAAAGCAAGTATGGTCCAACGTGGTTTTATAACCTAACCAAAGAGAGCAGCAAACGAGTTCTGTTGTGTTGGACGTGGACTTACGTGAGGACGATTGTTTGCGTGCATAATTCAATGAAACCTAATCCAGATGTAGTCCGGAGCAACCGTGTGAACCAAAGACCATTCGGGCCGGAAACAGGAGGGAGAGAACCATGCTTTACAAAACTTCAAGCTTCTAACACGATAAAACAAATTGATGACATTCCCTTAAACATAATTTCACTCCTCCTGTTTCACACTTCAGCTTGGTCCTTTGTCATAATGTGCAGTGTTTGTAATTCTTCTCCTGAATGATGGTTTCTGAGGTTGATCGCTGTGAGTTGACCACTTTTTGGATCTGAACCCATGAGAGTGCCTTACTCCTAATGTAGTAGTTCTGTTCTACTGGATTAAAGCTGTATATTATAACGCCGGTTGAATAAGTATTCTTCCTTATTCAAAGTGATCACCAATTTTAGCATTGTGCGCTCGATATTTTTTTATTCACCGTAGCATGGTGGAAGTGCAATCGTAGTAATAAATTGTAACGCCGGTCATTCAGTAGCATGTTTTCTTGTACAAAAAGAATTGTTAATCGGCCGGATTGACTGCGGTCATGCTTTTCGTTCTAGTCCCGGCAGTGGCAAGGATATGCACTACTGACGAGCTCTAATGAGAGCGAAACTCGAGTCTAGTGCTTCTTTTCGAAAGGGGCCGACTGGAAAGTCTATGGGAATGCGACAGCTGCGATCAATTGTGGGTGATGTTCAACTTGAAAATGAGTAACATTAATATCTGCAAACAAATCGACCTGTTTGGCATTTTGAACTAACACTCAGCTCGAGAAATCATGAAAAATAAATGCCACGCCTTCATACTGTTCTTCACGCAAACGTCCATCGATATTAATCGACAAGCTGGATAAGACATTCTGGAACACAATCTAAATGGGCACATTAAACTGCGTTTGGAATTTGCCTTCAGTGAGTACCACTATTGAGAAGAGTTGTCAACACGCATGTGAGCTCATAAACATCAATTCCATTTTGTTTCGGACCACGGACTACCGAATTTAGGTTGATGGGACGAGATTATTCACCGGCTAATAGATGACCGATTTCTATTCGAAAGTGACGGTAGTGCTGCAAGAAATGTTGAGACCCAGTTGTTAATCCTGTGCACATGTATTCAAATTCACTTTATTGCACTAACGTCGGTCCGGTTTCATGAGAGTAAAATACCACATTCCGCCCGAGAAGAAATACCACTGAGGAAACAATTTCACACTCCGTATAAACTGTCTGTTGTTGAGAAAGCACTGTTTCCATGAGAATACTAGAAACAAGAAGTTAACTCAAACATGCGTTGGTGTTCCGCATGGTTGTTCCCGTTTTTCTTCTAGGTATTATCCAATACACCGAACAAAATTGCGCTTTAGAAATACTGTTACATGCATGTGTACAAAATCTGTATCCGCTCAATTTCAACACTTTCAAAATAAACTTAACAAATTAGATTGGCTGCGATAGAACATGGTAGATATTCAGAGGGATTTGGATCAGTGACCCTGTGTCTTGGGCAAACCTGCGAACCGTTCCTAACTGTGTGCAAGGCAGCGATCAATAAGCTAACTATAGGAAAAGGTAGCTTGACGGGTTTCTGGGTGTAACTAAACCGAAATCCACATTTCCATTTGCGCGCACTATGATTCACGCAATTGAGAAAGAGCCCGCAACTACTCTTAGACAACGGAAAACATTTGAAAACTATGTTCCGTGGTTTTCTCTGACAAGGCAAATGAGGCTTGAATTGAGACTACCACTGTGATCAGTAGTAGAGTAGGAAGCCACCTCAAGTATTTCGGGAAGAAGGGCATAGTTACTCTGTTTTTATCCGACTGACTCAACTGACACACAGTTTATTTCCATATTTCAATGGACTAACAATTATCTCTATATCAATTCATTCGAGAAAACAATATTCGCTATTGTTTATTCATTGTATAGTAGTGAATAATTGAGGAAAGTTGTTGAACCACTTCCTTAGCAAATATGTACAAGGTTACACATTCCAGTTAAATTTGGTGACAATAAATGTAGGCTCTAGGAAGCGAGGATTTTGCTTGGATATGACTGCTGTCATTACGAAGTGGATTTTGCCAATGTGTCACTCCTCATATACACCAACAACGCCACCTCCGTCCATTAGACTGTCATATATCTCGTCTTGTGAGGCATTATACTGATCAATGTGACTTGTTTTATTGATCCATCTAAAAACCGAGTATAATCTATGTAATTATAGAAGCCGGATTAGAAAAACCGTGGGCAGTTTCTTACAAAATTGATTTCTCATGAATTCTAAGAGAATATGGTAGATGGCTTACCAACATCACCGATCACATTTGTGGGCATCGTGACAGGTTAATTATTGTTAGGTGAGACCCAATTGCGAAAAACCCTGGCTCCGGCTGGGTTCGAACTAGCGACAGAAACAGCATGCTCAAACGCGGCGAGCGCTCTACCAGCTGAGCTACAAGACCACGCTGGGAGCTTGGAATTCTCGCGTTTGAACGCAGTTACCCGCCCAACCCACAGGGCCATACGGTATTCATCAACTAATCCCACGGACTGGCTGTTTCAACGAGATTTTTCAACACTTCCTCGCTGGAATCCACCAACGCCACCGTTGGGCATTGAAATGGTCTTACTTACAAGTAGCCCGGTTGATTTCATAATTTAGGTGGGCGGACGGGACGGGTAACTGAATCCAAATGTGAAATATCTGAGCTTCTGGGAGGATTTTGTAGCTCAGCTGATAAAGTGGTTGCCGCCTTTGGGCATGCTGTTTCTATCTCTTGTTTGAACTCAGCGGAAGCTCAGAGTTTTCGCAATTGGGTCTCATCTAAATTATGGAATCTGCCACAATACGTATAAGTTGATTATTAGTAATAGTTTTAATAATGACTGCCAAAGGGTTATATTCAGGTTTTATAGTTCAGCGTACAATGTTAGATCAATGGGAAATTATTTGAAAAGCGGGTGGCGTATCTAATGGATTATCCCTGAAAACAGTATTTACTAGAAAGTCTCAAGGTTATGCAGCTTTATTTCTCAATAGAGAAAAATTTCATCGTGTCTACGTTGGGAGTAGTTTCGAAACTGTCTATAGTCGACTATAAATAGTATTATTGCTATGGATACCTTAAACGAAGACCACACTGCCACGCTAAATACATGTACGTCAGAATCAACCAGTATTACCGTTTTTGCAATGTGAATTTAATCAAATGTTCCGGTATAGCCTGTACCCTGACGCAATCTGAACCAGTACAAACACTCCCCACAGTTTTTGTTGCTAACGTAAAAGAGCCCTGCTCGTTAAGTCTGTCACAGATGGAGGGTAACAGGTTCCAGCCAACCCATTCAAAAGATAAGATTGTCTAGTCAAATTTGTCTGCACAAATTATTGCAAATGTGGCGAAACCGCAGTCAGCGACGAAGAAATTGAGTAGTATTTTCAGGATGGTTACATGCATAATTGATTCATTTGTTGAATAACCCGATCGATACTCGTAACGTAAAACTGAACAATCATTCCATCAGTCACGCATCGCACATGATTCAGCACCAACTTAAGATTCTTTGCCTGTAAGACATTTTGATGTTTACGATCTACGTGGGCTTACCAGCTGTCACGCAGTGAAATACACTGATGGTACTGCGAGACAATGAGGAAAAGGGGGTTAGCCTGGAGCCTGATTAAGAAAAGGATGAAAAATATCTGTAATCGTACAACCACTACTTGCTTAGAGGACATGAAACATTCAGTCAACCTGACCAAACTGACAAAATTCCCATCAAAAGCCGAAGACAATCCAACAGCTTCATCTGGTAATCGCTAAAGCAGTGACAACCAAATCACCTAACTGTGAAGCTGTCCTTGGCAGTATCACTTTACATTGACACCTAGTGAGTAGCTGCATTTAACATTCACAGTTCAGTGATCCACTCAACTAATATACACTATACCTTTTCAGACTGTGTGATGAATTGCTGTATACCTGTCAGCTGGTGTTTGTTGATATTTCCACTACTAGATGCATTTATTTCCAAACATTTCAATTATTTGAGCCATGCTTAGTGAATGTAAGCTGTGGTTATTAGAAGATTAATTTCTCAGCATGCAGTTTATCATATATTCGAATAGATTAATAACTAGCACCTCTTATCTAGAAAAAAACATGTCTGCTGTTGAAAGTGTTCAGAGGCCACCTAATAAGAAATTGCGGGGCTGAAGACGAATTCTCACTGCGAAATGCAACGCATTAGGTCAATTCCTAATAAAATACAAACACTTGGATCGGCTTACATTTGAACGTAAGACATTCTCAAACCCTTGATCATCCACCAACAGACTTGCGTCCACTAGAAACGAGCAGACAAAACATTAACAGATACATGATTCATGCCTGATCAGGCTTCGCTGTATCTCTACCGGTGCTTACTACAGACGAGTCGAAAGTACAAAATTTAGGAACACAAAACATTTGCAAAGGTCAAAGTTTGAAACCGGTTCAGTTGCCTACCACGATAGCATCAACTTCCCAAACAGTTTCTTCTCGAATGCAAAAATTGTGTGACTATGTCTGATTGCAGTGGCCTTGCCTTATGTAGCAGTTGTTTGTTTCCAGTTGAGAACAGAATGCGGAAAGACTTCCGTGAGTTAATTACACGTTGCCTCATCAGCTTATGCTTGGTGATCAATGGCGCTGGCTCCTTCCGCGTGTTTGCAGTCAAGTTGCTTGAGTGTGTGGAAATTTGTTGAATCCGTTTTCTTGGGTGTTCGACAACTCTGCTTCCAATTTGGCGCTCAGTTCTTCCAACATAGCATATTCCACACCCATATCAGTATTTATAAGATTACGTTTGATTTGGTGAACTGAGACGTCGGCCGCTTAACCGGAGGAGTGAGGATTCAGAACACTTGAATACGGCTATTGGCTTTGCAGCGGAGAACATGCGCATAGTGGCCAATCTTAAGTGTTGTCTACTTAATCAACGTTGATACTGTCTTGGTAACAATCAAAATGGATTTAACACTTGACTTTTTGTGATTGTTTCATGGTATGGAGTTTTGTACACTTGACCCGTATGCTGTAAATACCAGTAGAAATACAACGAAATCTGTTTGAGTATAAGTTGTGCATGCGAATCGTTTGACTGATCCATTCTGATTTGCAGCAAGAACGAGTTGTTGCACACTTCTTCCACTAGGCAAAAACGGACGACTAAATATCAATTCTCTAAAAGTTGAGTTTCAACCTGGCAGGATGCTGTGTACTCAGAACTTCTCGATTATCATCTGTAACGCACTGTTCAACTCGATGATCAATCCTGGTCAATTAGTTTGTTCAGCACTTTGTTCTAACAGAGTATACGCTAAGACTATCCGGTCTTACAGTTCTCTTGGAGCACTCCGGCGGATCACCAGATGTGAAAACCTGCCTGTACATCCGTTTTTTTGTTTCCGTTCGTCCGTATGTGTGCCTGTCTGTTTTTGTTAACTAGCCGTATGTGTGTAGGTTGTACCAGTATGATTCTCCATCTATATGCATACTGCAGGCTTGTGTTCTACTTTGCATTAAGTTTTCCTCCGCGATAACCATTTTCTTTATACCTGTGAGGCATTAAGCAATTTTACGCATCAATTAACACAAATAATTGAACGCATAAAAAGTTGATCTTCCTGCCTTTGGAAATGACCTGTAAACGGGCGATTGGTATAATGAGCTGTGGGAAGCAGTCTAGTAAAAGTGCTTTCTATGTCCTGAGTGAAAGATTAGTGAAAAGTATAGTATCTCTCAAAACATTTTTATCACCCCAAAGTTCTCAAACATTGTTGATGTTCCAATCGTAGTTGGTTAGCTAATTGTTGGGCTGGTTGCAATCATGTTAACGAGAATGTGGAATTCAACTGCATCACACTCTTGTTCTGTTTTGGCAGCCTTTTAGACTTGCAGGAAGCAGTATTTCAACCCAGGTTGCTGTTATTGATTACGACCTTCTTCGTTGTACGTGAAAACCTCCAGGCTACATAAGATGAAATCACTGACAGGAAATCCGGTTAGATAAAATCATAAATTGAAATAGGCAGCGAGTCAATTAAATTAGAAAGGGCGCTCATAAATTGAGATGAGCTTATCGCATGTTCCATCCTGAGTGAAAGCATAAAAAAACGTGGTTAGCAGTACACCAACTTGACAAATTGGCAAGCATAGTTGTCCAGACGCCTACAGTTCACCTGTTGACTTGGATATTGGATCTTCCTTGTATACGTAAATTCTTGCGAATGATCACAGTGGCAGAGCTGGGCTCATAAATGTTGAAAGATGGATGTTTGTACGTTCAACGTAATTTCACTGAGATCATTCTTTTAGATAGATGAATAGTTCTGCAAAACGGTTGCTTAGTTTTCCCTTTGTAGCGGACCACCAATCTACAACTTGTGTACTGTGGTTGGTTCATTTTTGCTAACGAGCGGCAGTTTTTGCTTACGTTCACAGATTTTTTCAGTCCGCAGAAGTTCCATCCAATCTCACCCCAATTTTTCTTCTTGATGGATACCGTGAATAACCATAAACTTCTCGCGTGACTAAATTCTTCTATGTGATACGGTTTAAGTCATAAATACCTTTATCTGGCCTAACTGACCGCGCCTAACTTTGTTACGGAGATTCTCGTGAAAATGTACTCAGTCAAGGGACTATTCACAGATAACAGCAAACGATCATTTCGTTATTTTTCACAAACTAGTCGTCGTTGAACTTATGTTGGGTTTAACATCAGCGGGTTTACACTATCGTTTTTGGTTTACGGTAGGTTGGTGCTGTGTTTGTAACAACCCTAAGGGACAAAATTTTTATTGAGATTGATTTGTACGTTTCGCCCCACAAGAATGCTGCGGCAAAGGTAGAACACAGATTAGGGCAATTTCCTTACTGTTTACTTAGAGTCACTCCTTTAATTAATGAGCTATGGCTTTTGAGCAATTGATGTTTAGCTAACATTAGGTGTCTGGTATAATTTCGTTTACTGAAGGAGTTGAATAGAAGTCAATACACAGAGTTCACAAAAACGCGCTTTATTTGGCAGTAGTTAATATGTTGATCAATATTTAACGTAATTTGATAATTGAAAAACTGCGATTCCGTTTATCCCATTTCCATTTTTGCGTGTTCGATGGCAGTGCATGTAAGCCAACCACTAATGAACGATTGACAAAAAACGAATTGAAACCCATATATTGTGCCTATATTTTATCGCTAACGGGAGGCTCAACATTATATCCCATGTTTGCTGAACATTCACTTGGGAACTGTCAGTCTTTCCCAATTTCATCCAGTATCTCTGTACAACACGAATACTTCCGAGTGCATTTGAAACCATACACTTGACTAAACTTAAGTGTGTTTTCATCAGCTTTAAGAAACCTTCGTTTCTTTTTCACTCATAGTCATAAACGATAGATTGTTTTCAGTTCACTGCATAAATACATACATATACCACAAGACATTTACCACTGCAGATCAGTAAGGCTTTTATGACTCGAACCAGAAAACCCGACCTTGGATGGCCAGTTGTGCTTTCGTTCAAAAAATGTACCTGATTGCACATGCGTAGGTGTAACTTATTTCAGTGCAGTGTACGATACAAATCTGGCAGTCGTACACACCGACACCACTTCCACCTATATAAATGCCTTGAGTTGAAGGTAGGCAACACATTCTCAGATTGCTTCTTTCGTACACAAATACAGTGAACCTATGATTTGGTGTAAAGTTTTGCTGTGTTGCCTATTCGCTTTTCCGAGTTTGTCGATGGGTGAGTCATTCATCTGCTTCACGACCACTAACAGAAGTGGGTGGCAGAACTTGACTGAAAGCGTCCCGTTCAAATTGTTTTAGTGAATATTCGAAACTGCTATCTATAAATTGTTGTACTCATTGAAACTACATTTTTCAACTGTTTGTTTTTGAATGTTACATACTAAATATCACTAAAAAGGTTTGAAAATATTGAACATAAACAGAGGGTCCATCGGTGGTTGTTTATTTTGCTCATGAAATTGGA